>BQNB010039443.1:0-48062 GCA_026074375.1 Tanacetum coccineum | reverse complement strand
GCAGTTTTTGTCTGTTTTTGGTCATTTAAGCTCGTTTTTAGAGGTAAAAGATATGTGTAATTAAGCACTTATCAGATATATATAGAGATAATGGCCCTCGGTGTCGGTAATTGTCATATACCTATGAAATTCAAATATAGTGTGTTTGGTTACCTATCCGGCTAACACAAACAGGATTCGTCAATCCCGATAGATCTATCCATAATATTCGCGTTCACCCGAAAGTGATTAATGGTTCATGATAATGAGGGACTTTTGGCATAATGTAACTTAGACAGTAGCTGTAATAGTGTATCAGGATAGCATATAACTTGTAAAAACACTTTTATTCCTGGTTTAAGCATGTATAAGTTTTTGAAAAGTAATCACATTGTTATAAGATAAACGAGTATGTAAAAGAGTTTGTAACAAGCATATATCCCCTCGCGGGTTTATAAAACATGTAAATAAGTAAAGGTGAGGTTATGAACTTCACCAAGTCCTTGAAAAACAATCACATTGTTATAAGATAAATGAGTATGTAATAGAGTTTGTAACAAGCATGTATCCCCCTTGCGGGTTTATAAAACATGTAAATAAGTAAAGGCGAGGTTATGAATCTCACCTGATAGGTAGATGTAAAAAATATTCCAAAATGAAAGCTGACGACCTTATCACAATCTTAACCGAGGAAGGTTGATATAGCAAAATGATAACAAACAGCCACATTACACAACCTGAGTAAATATGTCAAGTCTTAGGAAGATTGTATTCTAGAACTTTGGTTCAGAGAGTCTAATATTGTTATGAGTTTGATTGGAAAGTTTGGAATTATTGTATCACCGTTCGGGCCATCATAATTCAGAAGTCATTCAGTAAACGTTTGAGGAGCTAGGGCACTTTAAATCTTAAACCCAACAACTCAGTCAGAACGTAATACCAAGATGAAACCTCTTAATATGAAGCTCCCTAGTATTGTGATACGATATAATCGGTTTTAAGCGTTTTGATCAATATCTGGAAATGATAAGCACGAGAAGCGTTAATTAAAGTTATGTCTTGTAATGTTTTGAATACATTTTTATACTTTTTCAAAATGTTACATTTTAGACCCTTGAGAATGAAAATAGAAAATTGCAAATAGGTCCTTGGAGTTTGCATTTTTACGACTTTGGTCCTTCAACTTTGAAAGATATACCAAGTAAACCTTGGAGTTTGAAAAGTGACATAATAGATCCCTGGAGTTATAACTTTGATAAAATTACGCTTTTAGCCCTTTTAGTTATAAGTTTCTGAAATTTACGATATACCCCTTGCATGGATTATAATTACAAAACATGTCCAAATTGCCATGCAAGCTTATTTTAACATTTCAATAGACATTTATAAGTTATAATAAACTAAAATATGAAGATTTAACGCAACACAAGTTTAAAATAACGATTCGTTAAGCTAGTAAGTAAAACGGGTCAAATTAGGGTTTCAAAACGTAAACGCGCGGGTTTTAAGTTCAAATTCCTTCATTAATCAATAAAGTGGTTATTTTAACATTAGTTAAGCATGCTAGGATAGATTATAACAATATTTAATCATTATGACATTTAGTTTTAAGAAAAACGCGAAATTAGGGTTTCGGGTGTACGGTTTTGGATCAAAACGGAAAATGGGCATGAATTGAGTTATGAAACTTTAACAAGAGTTTATTTATGATCATATAAACATTATAAGGGTGTATTAGCAGGTATGAAGTTGATAGAACCTGGGTTTGAGCTTCAATGATCAAAAATGGTGGAAATGGGTCGTTTCGGGTAGTATTTCCACTCGTACGCCTTGTATCTTTACTCCGGGGCTTCAATTCTTCAAGGCTTTGCTTCTTTGAAAACTTCTTATAATGATACCTAAGGAACATAAGGAGCAAAGATTGCTGCCTATAAAGGGTATGAGATAAGAGAGTGGGATAGAATGAAAGTGAAGGTTTCTAGCTCATTTATACTAATCCAGATCAAGGAGGTTAAGGAAGCTCATGAATCTGATGTGAGACACTTGGAAGGTCTAGTACATGAAGTGTTGAAGCTAGGGGCTGAGTATGGATGAGTCTATGGATGCTAGAAAAGCAACAAGCAGGGTGTTTATGTGGTGTACTTTAGCCGCGCTGAAAATGAGTCATAAGGAAGGTCATGTGGCTTCATTTTTAACCAAGAAATGGATCAATGTGCTTTGTAATCTGCTATAAGGGTTTTCTAGAAGGATTTTATACAGTACCTGCACAAGGTTAAGGCTAAAAATAGGATAAAGAAACCAAAAAGACGGTACGGGTCTGTTTTGTGACTTGGCATGTTTTCCACAAGTTATTTCAAGCTTTTATTTCGTGAGGTACTGAATAAGGATAGCTAATATATGTAGCCAAGGTCTGATATAGGAAGTATTAGCAAAGATTAGCAATTGGTTTGGGTTAAAACGGGTTAGAATTGAAGAAATGGGGTCACGGGTCCAACTAGGGCTCGTTTAGGGTTTTCTTGACTTTCTTTGCTTATAATTCGAATATTATTGATTGGGAAGGATGGAATACTGATCATTGGACTTATATAAAGGATTATCAATGAGGTTTGATCATTGGTTTAAGTTAAAATGTTGGTAAGTGGTTTGGGTTAAAATGGGTCGATAATGAACAAATAAGCCGCGGGTTCCATTTTAGGGCACGTAATGGGTTATTAGGGTATTCAAGCTTCTAATTCTTGTACATTGCCAATTTAATGATAGATGATGGATTGTAAACTCATTTTATGAGTTTACAATGACACTTGTTTGATTGTTCGAGATTAAAATGGTTAGAAACGAGTAAACGAGTCGAATGATCCATTTAGGTACGTTTAGGGTTTCTCGGATTCATTTTGTGTATAATTGAAATGAAATGATGAAATGATGTTTGTATATGATTAGTAATGTTGTAAATTAAGTTATCACAACTTATTTTAGTGTTGGTTTAGGTTTAGAATGGATAAAAATGAAGAAACGGGTCATGGTTTAGTGTTTTGCTCGGGTTAGGGTTTCTGACTTTTGAATTAGGGTTTTAAGAGTAAAAATGTGTATGAAAGATTATGAGTAGAATAATTAGGGTTTACACATTGTATATTGAGTGTAGTAGCTTGTACATAAGTGGTGATGAAGAAACTAGAATGAAAACGGAGGTAAAACAGCTATTTTGGATGTCATGCTTAATGACTTGTATATTATGTATTAAAGACTTGTACCTTTCTTTGGAGAGAATGTATATTCATATGAGATGTTATGTTACTTGTACATATGCTTTAGTAGTATTACTTGTACATATGCTTTAGATATTAAACCTTCCTAGAATTAGGGTTTAGAGGTATACGATAACTGTTTAAAGCCCGTTTTGATATAACGTTGCGAATGGTACATTATAGGAATAATGTACTTTGTAATAAGGATATGATGATATTGACTTGACATATTGTGATGTTTGCTTGACATATATGAAGACAGGATTGCCATAGATAGGTTGCGTGAGCTCGTCTACTTTAGTTATGCAAATTACATTATATATTGAGATGCAAGTAATGTAATAAAGCGAAAAATTTCCTCGTACAATTGTGATCATAGTAAAATAGGTTAATGAAAATTCTTAGGTTGTTATAGTCTCCACCCCTTATAGAAATCTCGCCCCAAGATTTAATTGAAAGTTGTAGTGAATAGATGTAGGTACTGGGCATGAATTTAGGTTAGGCTAATAAAGGTTACAAGTCCACGTGTGTGATGCATTTATAATTATGTTGGGCACCATAATTATAATTACCTCCTTTCACATGTCTACTTATTTTCAAGACTACACCTCTTGATGACAACCAATAGAATTTCTTCAGATCCTGATAGAACCTGGGTGAAATACTTCGATTTACGGAACCTGTGGGTCATGGGCCTACCATGCTTCTGCTGTACTACTGTGATTGTAAAGAATCGTTATTCATTACCTCTAATTTATTCATCACCACTTATGTACAAGCTACTATACTCATTATACAATGTTTAAACCCTAATTATTCTATTCATAAGCCTTCACACACATATTTACACTCAAAACCCTAATTCAAAACCCTAAACCCTAAAACCAAGCTAGATTCTAAACCATGACACGTTTCTTCATTTTTATCCATTGTAAACCTAAACCAACTCTCAAATAAGTTTTAATAACTTAATTTATAACATTATCAATCATTTTCAAACATCATTCCATCATCATTTCATCATTCTACTTCAATTACACAAGAAATAAATCCAGGAAACCCTAATTGTACCCTAATTGTGATTTTGACCCGTTTACTCATTTTCAGACCATCTCATTCTCAAGTAAGCAACCAAGAGTCATTGTAAACCCATAAAATGAGTTTACAAACCTTTATCCATCATTAACCATCCTTGCTTCAACAATGTACGAGAATTACAAAGCTAGAAAACCCTAAAAGCCTTATATGAACCCTAATTCCAAGCTACGGCTTATTCTTTCAATTTCAACCCATTTTAACTAAAACCAATGATCAAACTTCATTGATAATACTTTATTTAAGCTCTAGGATCTGTATTCCATCATTCCTAATCAAGAGTATGCAAAATATAAACCAAGAAAGTCAAGAAAACCCTAAACGTGCCCTAATCAAACCCGTGACCTCATTTCTTCAATTCTAATCCGTTTTAACCCAAACCAATTGCTAATCTTTGTTAATCCTTCCTATATCAGACCTTGGCTACATATATTAACTATCCTTAATCAAGTACACACGAAATAAAAGCTTGAAAACTTGTGAAACCCTAGTCGAACCCCAAAACAGCCCGAACCCCTTCACCATCAATTTTGACCCATTTTAAACCATTCCAAGTGCAAAATTCTTATGTGAACCTCTTCTAGAATCCCTCAAGCAGCTTACCCACCTGCTATGACCATTTCTTGGTCTCAAATGAAGCCACATGATGGCCTTGTTGGCCTACTTCAGCCGCGGCCACCACTACACCCAAAACAACCTTCATAAGCTTCCACCTTGCACAATAGACTTCCTTACTCAGTACCTAGACTCTCCATATCACCCCTCAAGTGTCATAACCTAGTTACCAAAGTTCCTTGGCCTCTAAGGGTTGCTAACACTATAAATACAGCCCTAACTCCTTCATTCCAATTTGCACCACATCTCTTCTTTCTCAAACCCATAAGGCAGCAATCCTTTGCTCCCATATGATCCTAGGATCATTAAAGAAGTTCAAGAAGTGAATCCCTGAAGAATTGAAGCCTTGGAGTGAAGATACAAGGCGTACGAGTGGAAATACTACCCGAAATGACCCATTTCCACCATTTTTGATCATTGAAGCTCAAACCCAGGTTCTATCAACTTCATACCTACTACTACACCCTTATAATGTTCATATGATCCTAAATAAACTCTTGTTAAAGTTTCATAACCCAATTCATGCTCATTTTCCATTTTGATCCAAAACCGTACACCCGAAACCCTAATTTCGCGTTTTTCTTAAAACTAAATGTTATAATGGTTAAGTATTGTTATAATCTATCCTAGCATGCTTAAATAATGTTAAAATAACCACTTTATTGATTAATGAAGGAATTTGAACTTAAAACCCGCGCGTTTATGTTTTGAAACCCTAATTTGACCCATTTTACTTCCTAGCTTAACGAATCGTTATTTTAAACTTGTGTTGCATTAAAACTTCATATTTTAGTTTATTATAACTTATAAATGTCTATTGAAATGTTAAACTAAGCTTGCATGGCAATTTGGACATGTTTTGTAATTATAATCCATGCAAGGGGTATATATCGTAACTTTCGGAAACTTATAACTAAAAGGACTAAAAGTGTCATTTTATCAAAGTTATAACTCCAGGGGTCATTTATGTCACTTTTCAAAGTCCAAGGTTTACTTGGTATATCTTTCAAAGTTGAAGGACCAAAGTCGTAAAAATGCAAACTCCAAGGGCTTATTTGCAATTTTCCAAACCCTAGGGTCTAAAATGTAACATTTTGAAAAAGTATAAAATCATATCCAAAACATTATATGACATAACTTTAATTAACGCTTCTCGTGCTTAACATTTCTAGATATTGAATAAAACGCTTAAAACCGATCATCCAGAAGCTATATTGTACCACAATACTAGGGAGCTTCATATTAAGATGTTCCATCTCGATATTACGTTCTGACTGAGTGGTTGGGTTTATGATTTAAAGTGCCCTCGCTCCTCAAACGTTTATAGAATGGCTTCTAACATATGATGGCCCGAACGGTGATACAATAATTCCAAACTCTTCAATCAAACTCATAACTCTTAAACCAAAGTTCTAAAGTACAATCTTCCTAAGACTTGACATATTCTACTCAGGTTGTGTGACGTGGCTGTTTACTATCATTTTACTATATCAACATTCCCCGGTTAAGATTGTGATAAGGTCGTCAGCTTTCATTTTGGATATATTTATTGCAACTACCTATCAGGTGAAGTTCATAACCTCGCCTTTACTTATTTACATGTTTTATAAACCCGCGAGGGGGATACATGCTTGTTACAAACTCTTGATATACTCATAACAATGTGATTACTTTTCAAAGACTTAATGAGTTCATAATCTTACATACTTTATAAACCCGCAATACCTGCTGTAAACTATGAATGCAAGTGCTTATTAAACTGTATGCTATTCTGATATATTACTACTTAAGTACATAGAAATATCTCTTTGGGTAGTATCTCCCAATATCTCTTTAATATCTCTTTAATATCTCTTTATCTCTTTATGTGATTCATGAGTTTAGGGTGATAATACTGTTCACTATGACAATAATGTTCTTCATAACGATTATTCCTGCAATACCAACATTTCCAATTATGATAACTTGTATTTAATTATTACATTTCAAACTTATGAATTTCACTCAACCTTTATGTTGACCCTCTTCATGCATGTTTATCTCTGGTAATTGAGCAACTTATGGCATGGAGTGGCATGGACATGAAGATGGCTAAAACTTGTTATCATTCACATTTTATGTTTCTAGATTTTAGGACATGCCTTTGTAAAACTCTGAATTGAAATGAATGATAACATATCTTTTGAACAAACGTCTCTTTTAGGTCGTTTTCTATGATTATGATTGTTGTATCCATAAAGTAATACCCCAGATTAGCTTCCGCTGCTATATTGTAAAAATGGGGGTATTACAGTTCGTTTATCATCACCATGATCTTTTTGTTGCTTTGATTGCTACACATCTGTTATCACGCATCTATTGGATCTGTGTTTGTATATAAGGTTCTGATTTGCGTGGCTCTAATGGTTGTGTTTATTTGGTGATGATTAATTCACGTGTGTATAATTGGAAAATGTACGTAAATATACTTGGAAGTTAAAACTGTTTGATGGACGTGAAAGCTTATTGGGCTCAAAAGAATTAGTAACACTTTCTTGTTGATTAAAGTATCACAAAAAGCATGGGAGGAAGGAGGAAGTAAATACTGTTCACACATGACTTAATACTGCTATTGTATACATGTTTATTTTGGTACTGCTTGAGAACATATTTAGTACTGTTATGAAGATGTTAGTACTGCTTGGGCCAAAAGTAAACTAGTACTGTTCGCTTCATGCTTTTGGGTTCAAGGTTTTTGTGCTGCTCGTTGTAAAAATGTTACTACTATTGGGCATGTATGTGGTTTACCCAATATGTCGAAACAACAGTAGTAGCAATCGATGGTTTGTGTTTGATATTTATTGGTTGTTTGTGTGATATGTGATGGCGGCTTGGTTTTTAAATGTTGGTGTATTGGAAGCAGAATTAGAAGCAAGACCTCTTCTTATAAAGATGTGGGAAGTACATGCATGATTGTTGTGATTCGATGTCATGAGAAGAAGTGGTGTTTGTACTATTTAGACTTAATGCAATCCAAATGCTTAATGTTGCCAATTGGTTATTAGCACTGTTAACAGTATTAAATTAATACTGCTATTGGGCTTAAAGGAAGTTAGTGATGCTAGAAGCAATTACAACTACTAGCATTATTAGATATCGTACAACACACACAGATTGATTTTAATTTTAAATGTTCTTAAGGTTTATAAAGGCTCGTTATTATTTGCTATAATTGGTTACGAAGAAGGTTAATTATCATCTATTTGATGATGAAGTGGAATTATTTAGGTTTGTGTTTTATCATATCTTAAAGTGAGTGTAACACTTTAGAGATAACTTGTTTATGCTTAGAAACGATGTGACGAAGAATTCACAAATCTAGCAAAGGTGTGAGATTTTTCTTATGGTGCTCAATGCTCACATTTGCTACTTTGGTTATGTGTCTCATAGAAGATGAGGATAAATTGTCAAGAGATTGCGGCCTCCCTATACATCGGTTTAGGTATACGTTCGAAGTCACGTGGATAGTACAAGACATAAGACACAAGTTTGGGTTATTCTACTTCAGCATCAAGTCTGTTATACTTAGTTTTCTTCATCAGTAATCATTACATAGAGCCTACATAATTGAAGATTCAAGAAATGGTTAACATATGGGTTTCAGGGGAAGCTTAATGTTGAAATGTTTAACCATTTATATGCTACATATGCAAACTCCAAGGACCTATTTGCAGTTTTTCAAACCCCAAGGTCTAAAATGTAACATTTTGAAAAAAATATAAAAACATCATCAAAACATTACAAGACATAAACTTTAATTTACGCTTCCCGTGCTTAAACATTTCCATATATTGAAAAAAACACTAAAACCGATCCCATCCAAGCTATATTGTACCACATTACTAGGAGCTTCAGATTAAAGGTTTCATCTGGTATTTTATGTTTCTAGACTGAGATGTTTGGGTTTTAACGATTTAACGTGCCAAGCTCCTTTAAACGTTTACTGAATGACTTCTGAATTATGATTGGCCACGACGGTGATACAATAATTCCAAACTCTTCATTCCAACTCATAACCTTAAACCAAAGTTCTAAAGTACAATCTTCCCTAAGACTTACATATTTCACTCAGGTTAGTGACGTGCTATTTACTATCATTTTTACTATATTCAACTTCCCCGGTTAAATGTGATAAGGTCGTCAGCTTTCATTTCAGAATATTTATTACATCTACCTACCAGGTGAGTTCATAGCCTCGCTTTTCAATCTTTTGAATGTTTTATAAACCCGCGAGGGGGATACATGCTTGTTACAAACTCTTTTATATACTCATAACAATGTGATTACTTTTCAAAGACTTAATGAATTCATAACCCCATATTTCAATCTTTTGAATACTTTAATAAACTGTATACCTTAATATAAACCATAGAATCAAGTGCTTTCTAAATGTATGCTATCCAGATAAATTATTGCCTAATAGCTTCTATTGTCCATTATTTATCCCATATCATGAATCATAAAATTCATGCATTAGCCAGTTGAAGCTCGACTGATTAAAATAGATCTATTGGGGGTGACGGCTCCCGTTGGTATAGTCAGGTAGCCAAACACATAATATTTGTCCAAGAATATAACCTTGGCAAGTTACCTTTCCACGAGGACATCTGTTCCTCAACCAATGTCACTACGGTGATTTTCCCTGTTAATGTATTGGTGTCATGAGCTTAGGTGCAATAATAATGTTACCTGATTTTCATGATAATGTGTAATACGTGTTTCAATTATTACCATATATAGACTTGCATTCAACCATATAAAATTCCACTGTTTTCCACGATAATACTGTTCTCTATCGATAAAATACTGATCTCCATGTAAATTATCCTATAAATGCCAATATTTCCCTTATGAATAACTTGTATTCAAATTATTACATTTCAAAACCTATGAATTTTCACTCAACCTTTGTGTTGACCCCTTTTTACGCAAGTTTATCTCAGGTAATTGAGCAGACGTATAACATGGAGTGGCATGGACTCGAAGATGCTAAAATCTTACATTCACATTTTTATGTTTCAGATTTTTGGGGACTTGCCTTTGTAAAACTCTGATTGGAAATGAATGACAACATACTATTGAATAAACGCTCTTTTGGGTCGTTTTCTATATTAAGATTTTGTATCCATGAAGTAATACCCCAGATTAGCTTCCGCTGCTATATTGTAAAAATGGGGGTGTTACAGATTGGTATCAGCGCCATGGTTATAGAGAACAAGGTCAAAACCTTAACTATAACCACATTTCTTTTTCTAGCCATCAAAGTCCTTCGTGCCACTACAATCCGGAACAAGTATGTAAAGATACATAACTATTATACTATATTATACTATAAATAACTTATGTTATTTACAACTAGGTTGTTAACAGAACGATGTCTTCTCCCAACCGCTCTACTTCCAATATTGAGGATGCTTTTTCTTCTATGAATATTCTTAACTATACTTCGGTTTCACCGGATTATTTCCCAGCTTCAGCGGGAAGCAGATCTTTTAACTCTTCGGAAAACTCTAAAGAAAATATGATCCCACCAGTATTCTCATCTTTCTACAATAATCCTTATTTGAAGAACGTACAAGCATTTTATGCTAAGGAATTACCTATTTCATCACCAGATCCTATTACTCCACCAGCTATTTTGACTCCATCTCCGGTATTACCACCATCATTACTATTTGATCCTCGATATTTCTTTGTTCCTGAAGAACTATTACCACCTAAGAATGAATATGTTGCCTCAACTCTTCCTCAACTACTTATCTAGATTCATCTCCGATCAAACATGTAAATGGTAGCACCATCCTATTCTCAGTTTCTACTTCTACCCCACCTCAAGTATTTGAAATAGGAAAATGTTCAGATAAGATGTATCTGAAACATCATGAGAAACAAGTTGAAGATATCTTGAATTATTTAGATGAACTCCATCTTTACCGCATTGAGAGAATGGAAGAAGAACGTACTAATGGTAACGAACTAAAGACCGAACTTAAGAGAATCCGCACTCAGATTATCAGACTTCAAAAGAAGCGGTTAGGACAAAAGGATAAGATTGCCTTTGCTCATTACAGAATTTCCGATCTTGAACAAATCATTGAGAAAATCCAAGCTCATCACCAAACAAATCAGGAAGATCTTTAGGATGTCATCTACCAGCTCAGAATCAAAAAACTCTTAGACTAGTTATAGTCTCTAGTGATAATTTCGTTACATCTTGTTATCTGATGATATCAAAACTCGTTTTTTGTTATTATTTAGAATAGAATGTGACATCTTTTATTTATTTTTGTTTGTTCTAGTTTTTATATTTAGCCGAGATGGAGGGCGAGGGCTACAAAAAAAATAGTAGACGAAACATAAGAAATAAATAACCAACGCAAAGGAGATTACATATATTTTGTCTTAATATACAATACCATACAGAGAATGGGAAATATAATAGAAATATAAAAAGCCAAAATAAAGAACACGTCTCCATGCTGGAATTTGAGCATAGGGTATATGAGCATTAATAGCGAGATGATGATGACGACTAGGACATGACTTAGAATCTCTAGGAGGGCTTCCATTAGTTGATCGGTATTTCTGAGTGAGAAGGAAGGTAAAAAGATTTGATTTTTTAAAAATGAATGATAGATGATAGAGGAGAGTATTTTTTATATTATAGGGGATGAGCCATTGGTTTTTATGGGAAAATGTGAAAGAAGTTTTGAATTTTGAATAGTCAGGCTTAATACTCGAGATTTTGTATTACAGACGAGGTGTGGATTTGATTTGGGAAAGAAGTCGCAAGAGTGTGCTAGACTCAAAAATAACACAATAGTATTTTAAACGAATAAATCACATAACATTTTTACAATTATTTCATAGATAGAATATGAGCACGATGAGCAACTAAGAAAGGATAAGAGATTGTCTACCTTTTAGCATTGTGAATTTGCGATAGGTGATTATGAAGGAAATATATTATTTTATTAATAAAATTATATTTTTTTTAAAATGTTATTAAACAATAATTTTTTTAAGTTAAAAAATAGTTTGTATGAGTTGGTCATCTTGACCTAATGAATGATGTCCAAAGAATGTTTTAAAATTACAAGCCCAAACCATTTTTATTGTAAATCGTCCCATTTAAAGTTTTTAAGTCCATATATATATATATATATATATATATATATATATATATATATATATATATATATATAATTTTTTTTGACCATATCCGCGGTTCGATTGTCTGAGCCTAGCCGGTTCTATTCTGGAATGGAACCGGTGGAACCGACTTGTTGGGCCAGGACGAAATTTTGTCCTAGAGCAACAGTTTTCCCTTTTTCCTTGATAATCCTTCAAAGAGCTTTTAAGAAAACAAATAACATAATAGATCTAAAAATAATTGTAGTTTTCGAAATTTGTTTTGATCATTTTTTTTGAAAAAGTTTTTAAAATACAGTTTATTTTATAAAAAACTTTAATAACCTGCTTTTGATACCAATTGTGGAAAACTAAAGGGGGGGGGGTTGAATAGTTTTACCAATTTTATATTTTTGATAAAACCTTTCTTGTTGTATATTTTAAATCTATTTTATGGTATTAATGTATAACAATTATGTTACCAAGATAAACAAGAAATAATAAAGGATATATGACATAGATATTTATAATGGTTCGACTACAAGGTCTGCTACTATAACAACCCAAGAATTTTCATCAAATGCAAAACCTATTTTACTATGATCATAATTATACGGGGAAATTTTTCGCTTTATTACATTACTTGCATTGTCAATATCTCAGTATGTCATGTAACTTGCATAACTAAAGTAGACAAGCTCACGCAACCTATCTATGGCCATTCTGTCTTCATATATGTCAAGAAAACATCACAATATGTCAAGTCAATATCATCATATCCTTATTACAAAGTACATTATTCCTATAATGTACCATTCGCAACGTTATATCAAAACGGGCTTTAAACCGTTATCGTATGCCTCTAAACCCTAATTCCATGAATGATTAATATCTAAAGTGAATGCACAAGCCACTAAAGCATATGTATAAGCAATATAACATCTCATTTGAAATATAAAATCTCTTTAAGTCAAAGTACAAGTCTCTAAAATCTCAATGTACAAGTCATTAAGCATGACATCTAAAATAGCCGTTTTACCTCCGTTTTTATTCTAATTTCTTCACCATCACTTTTGTACAAGCTACTACACTCAATATACAATATATAAACCCTAAATATTCTATTCATAAGCTTTCATACATCTTTTTACACTCAAAACCAATCAAAACACTAAACTAAACGAGCTAGTTTAAACATGATAGTTCTTCGTTTTTATCCATTGTAAACTAAACCAATACTTCAAATAGTATATATAAACTTAAATTACAAAATTTCAATCATAATCCATTATCATTTCATCATTCTACTTCAATTACACAAGAAATAAATCCAGGAAACCCTAATTGTACCCTAATTGTAATTTTGACCCGTTTACTCATTTTCAGACCATCTCATTCTCAAGTAAGCAACCAAGAGTCATTGTAAACCCATAAAATGAGTTTACAAACCTTTATCCATCATTAACCATCCTTGCTTCCAACACATGTGGAGTATACAAAGCTAGAAAACCCTAACAAGCCTTATATGAACTCCTGATTCCAAGCTAAATATAAACCTATGAAAGTCAAGAAAACCCTAATACGTGCCTAATCAAACCCGTGAACCTCTTTCTTTCAAATTCTATCCATTTTACCTAATCCTATTGCTATTATTTGTTATTACTCCTTCCTATTTTCAGACCTTGGTACATATATTAAACTATCCTTTAAATCAGTACACACGAAAATAAAAGCTTGAAAAACATGTGAAACCTAGTCGAACCCCAAAACAGCCCGAACCCCTTCACCATCAATTTTGACCCATTTTAAACCATTCCAAGTGCAAAATTCTTATATGAACTCCTTCTAGAAACCCTTAAGCAGCTTACCCACCTACTTAGACCATTTCTTGATCAAAAATGAGAGCACATGGCCTCTCTTTTTCTCTCTTCAGCCGTGACATGCTCCTATGGTGTCCACACCATCATTCTAGCTTCCTAGCCTTCACAACTCATTCTATAGCTTCAAAACATCTTACCACTAGGGCCTCCTAGATGTCACAAATTGATCTTATGAGTTACTTAACCTCCTTGGTCTCAAACTAGTATAAATAGGGACCTTATGTCTTCATTCCAATTTGCACCCACTCTCCTCTACAACCTTATAGCAGCAATAATTTGCTCCTTATGTTCCTAGATCATTAAAGAGTCTAAGAAGTGATACTGAGAGTTGAAGCCCGGGACAAGATACAAGGCGTACGAGTGGAAATTACTACCCAAAATGACCCGTTTTCTGCCATTTTTTGCTCTTGAAGCTCAACACAGTTTTGTATGTTCTACTTCTGCTACTACACCCTGATAATGTTCATATGATCCTGAATATTACTCTTGTTAAGTTTCATAACTCAATTCATGTCATTTTCCATTTTGATCCAAAACTGCATACACCCGAAACCCTAATTTCACGTTTTTCTTAAAACTAAATGTTATAATAATTAAATATGTTATGAAATATTATATCATGTTATCTTAATGTAAAATAACCTCTTTATGATTAATGAAGGAATTTGAACTTAAAAACCGCGCTTTACGTTTTGCAAAACCCTAATTTGACCCGTTTGTCTTTCCTTAGCTCTAACGAATGTTATTTTAAACTTGCGTTAGTTAAAACTTCATATTTTAGTTTATTATATGTTATAAATATCCAATGAAATGTTAAAATTAGCTTGCATGGCATTTGGACAATGTTTTGTAACTATAATCCATGCAAGGGGTATATATGTAACTTTCTGTAACTTATAACTTAAAGGGGCTGATATGTCATTTTATCAAAGTTATAAACTATAGGGGTCTATTATGTCACTCTTTAAAAGTCCACAGTTTTACCTGGTATATCTTTTCAAGTTAAAGGACCAAAGTCGTAAAAATGCAAACTCAAGACCAACTTGCAATTTTCCTACCCTAGGGTCTAAATGTAACATTTTGAAAAAAGTATAAAATCATGTTTAAAACTAAAAAGACATAACTTTAATTAACGCTTTCGTGCTTAAAAATTTCTAGATATTGAATAAACGCTTAAACCGATCGTCCGGATGTTATTTGGTACCAACATACTGGAGTGCTTACATATTATGGGTTTCATCTGGTTTTACGTTCTGATGTGTTGTTGGGTTTACGATTTAAAGTGCCCTAGCTCCTCAAACGTTGTCTGGAATGACTTCTTAATTAAGATGGCCCGAACGGTGATACAATATTCAAACTCAATCAAACTGCATAAACTCTTAAAACCAAAGTTCTAAGTACAATCATCTAAGACTTGACATATTCTACCCAGGTTTTGTGTCGTTGGCTGTTTAACTATCATTTTACTATATCAACCTTCCCGTTAAGATTGTGATAAGGTCGTCAGTTTTCATTTCAGAATATTTATTACATCTACCTACCAGGTGAGATTCATAACCTCGCCTTTACTTATTTACATGTTTTATAAACCACACACGCAAAGGGGATACATGGCCTTCGTTACAACTCTTTTACATACTCATTATCTTTCTAACAATGTGATTACTTTCAAAGACTTAATGAATTCATAATTCCATTTCTTTAACCGGGACACCTACTATAAAATCATGAAATGAAAGATGTTATGCTTAAACTATTTGCTATCCTGAATATTATTGCCTAGGTACATGGAAATATCTATTTGGGTAGTATCTCCCAATATTCTTTTGTACTCTCTTTGGGTAATATTCCCTGGATATCTCTTTGGGTAATATCTCCAAATATATCTTTGGGTAATTTCTCCCATTGTCTACTTTGGGTCGTATATCCCAATAAATCCTTTAATTTCTTATTTATCTTTATGTGATTATGAGTTTAGGGGGATATTCACTGTTACTCTATGACAATAATGTTCTTCATAACAATTATCTTGCAATACAACAACATTTTCAATTTATGATAACTTGTATTTAACTATTACATTTCGAACCTATGAATTTCACTCAACCTTTGTATGACCCTTTTCTTGCATGTATTATCTTAGGGTACTTGAGAAGTCTGCGGTACGGCGTGGTATGGACTCGAGGTGGCTGAACTGTTAGCATTCAAATTGATATTTAGATTTTGGGACCTGCATTTTGTAAAAACTTTGATTATAATGAATGATAACTAAAATTTTCCAACAACGTCTCTTTTAAAGTTGTTTTCTATGATTATGATTGTTGTATCCATGAAGTAATACCCCAGATTAGCTTCCGTTATCGTATGCCTCTAAACCCTAATTCCATGAATGATTAATATCTAAAGTGAATGCACAAGCCACTAAAGCATATGTACAAGCAATATAACATCTCATTTGAAATATAAAATCTCTTTAAGTCAAAGTACAAGTCTCTAAATTCAATGTACAAGGTCATTAAAGCATGACATCTAAATAGCCTTTTTACTCTCTGTTTTTTTTGTAATTTCTTCACCATCACTTTTTGTACAGCTACTACACTAATATACAATAATAAACCTAACTATTCTATTCATAAGCTTTCATACATCTTTTTACCTCAAAACCTAATACCTCCACAGAGCTGTTTAACCTTGCTCGTTTCTTTTGTTTTTATCAATTGTACACGAAAACCAAATATTAAATAAGTTTATAAGATAACATAATTTACAAAATTATCAATCATATTCCATCATCATTTCATCATTCTACTTCAATTATACAAGAAATAAATCCAGGAAACCCTAATTATGATTTTGACCCGTTTACTCATTCTCTGACCATCTCATTCTCAAGTAACCAACCAAGAGTCATTGTAAAACCATAAAATGAGTTGACAAACCTTTATCCATCATTAACCATCCTTGCTTCAACAATGTACGGAATTACAATGCTAGAAAACCCAAAAGCCTTATATGAACCCTAATTCGAAGCTAGGCTTATTTCTTTCCATTTCAACCATTTTACTAAAACCAACTATCAAACTTCATTATAATTACTTTAATTAAGCTCTAGGATCGTATTCCATCATTCTGATCAAGGTATGCAAAATAAAACCCAAGAAAGTCAAGAAAACCCTAAAACGTGCCGCTAATAAACCCGTGACCTCATTTCTACAATTCTAATCCGTTTTAAACCCAGACCAATTGTAATCTATTGTTAATCCTTCCTATATCAAGTCCTTGGCTTACATATATTAAACTATCTTAAATCAAGTACAACGAAATAAAAGGCTTGAAAATTGTGAAACCCTAGTCGAACCACAAACTAGCCAAACCCTTCACCATCAATTTTGACCATTTTAAACACTATTCCAAGTGCAAAATTCTTATGTGAACTCTCCTTATAGAAACCCTTAAGGCATCTACCAACTACTTAGACCCATTTCTTGGTCAAAAATGAGAGCACATGGGCCTTCTTTTTCTCTCTTCAGCAGCGGCATGCTCCTATGGTGTCCACACCATCATTCTAGCTTCCTAGCCTTCACAACTCATTCTATAGCTTCAACACATCTTACACTAGGCCTCCTATGTGTCACACATCAGATCTTATGAGTTACTTAACCTCCTTGGTCTCAAACTAGTATAAATAGGGACCTTATGTCTTCATTCCAATTTGCACCCAACTTCCTCCTCTATAACCCTTATAGGCAGCAATCCTTTGCTCCCTTATGATCCTAGGATCATTAAAGAAGTCTAGAAGTGCATACCTGAGATTGAACCCTGGGATTAGATACATGGCGTACGAGTGGATTACTACCCAAAACGGACCCATATTTCTGCCATTTTTGCTCCTTGAAGCTCAAACCCAGGTTTTGAATGTTCTAATTCTGCTACTACACCCTTATAATGTTCATATGATCCTAAATATACTCTTGTTAAAGTTTCATAACTCAATTCATGCTCATTTTCCGTTTTGATCCAAAACCGTACACCCGAAACCCTAATTTCGCGTTTTTCTTAAAACTAAATGTTATAATGATTAAATATTGTTATAATATATCCTAGCATGCTTAACTAATGTTAAAATAACCACTTTATTGATTAATGAAGGAATTTGAACTTAAAACCCGCGCGCGGGGGAGGTGAGGAAACTCGTTTATGTTGAATAACCATATTTGACCCGTTTTGCTTCTAGCTAACAAATCATTATTTTAAACTTGCGTTACGATGTAAAACTTATATTTTAGTTTATTATAATTATAAATATCTAATGAAATGTTAAAAAGAGCTTTCATGGCAATTTGGAAATGTTTTGTATATAATTCATGCAAGGGTTATATTATCGTATCTTTTTAAAACTTTATAAACACTAAAGGGGCTTGAATATGCATTTTATCAATGTTATATACTATAGGGGTCTATTATGTTACTTTTCAAAGTCCCAAGGTTTTACTTGGTATATCTTTTAAAGTTGACGACCAAGTCGTAAAATGAGAATTTCAAGGACTATTGCATTTCCAACCCAGGTCTAAATTTTAACATTTTGAAAAAGTATAAAATCATGTTTAAAACCTTATAAGACATAACTTTAATTAACGCTTCTCGTGCTTAACATTTCCAGATATTGAATAAAACGCTTAAAACCGATCGTCCGGAAGTTATATTGTACCACAATACTAGGGAGCTTCATATTAAGGAGTTTCATCTTGGTATTACGTTCTGACTGAGTTGTTGGGTTTACGATTTAAAGTGCCTAGTCTCAAAATGTTTACTGAATGACTTCTGAATTATGATGGGGCCGAACGGTGATACAATAATTCCAAAATCCTCAATCAAATCATAATCTTAAACAAGTTCTAAAGTACAATCTTCCTAAGACTTGACATATTTACTCAGGTTGCGTGACGTGGCTATTTACTATCATTTTATTATATCAACATTCCCCGGTTAAGATTGTGATAAGGTCATCAGCTTTCATTTTAGAATAATTACTACATCTACCTACAGTGAAGTTCATAACTCGCCCTTTACTTATTTCATGTTTTTTTTAAACCGCGAGGGGGATACATGCTGTTACATATCTTTTACATACTCATTTCTCTTATAAAAATGTTGATTACTATTTCAAAGATTAATGAATTCATAATCTCACCATATCTTATAAAACGTACACCTACTATATAATCATGAATGCAAGTGTTATGCTAAACTATATGCTATCCTGATATTATTGTGCCTTAGGTACGGGAAATATATATTTAGGTAGTATCTTCCCATATATCTCTTTAGTATTATTTGGGTAATATCTCTTCGAGTATCTTCTTGGGTAATATCTCCCAATATCTTGTGGGTAATATCTCACCAATGTCTCTTTGGGTAGTATCTCCCAAATATCTCTTTATGTGATTCAGAGTTTAGGAGTGATAATATGTTCACTATGTCATTTGTCCTAGAGCAACAGTTTTCCCTTTTTCCTTGATAATCCTTCAAAGAGCTTTTAAGAAAACAAATAACATAATAGATCTAAAAATAATTGTAGTTTTCGAAATTTGTTTTGATCATTTTTTTTGAAAAAGTTTTTAAAATACAGTTTATTTTATAAAAAACTTTAATAACCTGCTTTTGATATCAATTGTGGAAAACTAAAGGGGGGGGAGGGGGGTTGAATAGTTTAACCAATTTTATATTTTTGATAAAACCTTTCTTGTTGTATATTTTAAATCTATTTTATATGTATAACAATTATGTTACCAAGATGAACAAGAAATAATAAAGGATATGTGACATAGATATTTATAATGGTTCGGCTACAAGGTCTCCTACCTTGCCCTACTCCACTCCCTAAGTCACCTACTCGAGAGTTTGTAAACACTAGTCACTAAAGCTCCTTCAATTGGCGGAGAAGCTTCACAATGTCGCTTACCCTTTTATCCAGTGCTAAGCTAAACACTGAGTTCTATTGCGGAAGAACCAAAACCACACAACCTTACCCCATTGGTACAAATCTATACACCATAAACCAACATGGAAGAATCCAAAAATGGTTGCCCTCTACTATGTGTCAAGCTTCACATCTTTCCACAGTACAATACAATGATATTTTCCACGGATTCCTAAATACCATTATCTAATCTATCTTGATGATAATGGGTGATGGATGATGCTTTGAGATCAATAGCTAGATCCATGAGTGATGAGAAATCCTTGCTCCATGGAAACCTATGAGTATGATATTCGAATGCAAAAGTCGACAAAACTTCTTTTATTAAGAAATCTACCAAATCACTAAAAGGAAAAGGAACATGACTAAAGATCAGATATTAGTTGAATATTAGAGAAGGAAACTACATGAATGAATATTCCTAAACAAATGAAATGAGTTAGTTTAATACATTTAAGATTTACTGTACCTCGGTTCCACCGGTTCTGATGTAGAACATAATCGGCCAGTGTTCTTCAACAGAACCGGCGTACAGTAACCAAATCCGAATTTTGATTTGCAAAATCTTGAGAGATCATGTGTAATCTTGTAAGATTATGTTTAGATTTGGTAGAAAAAATATGTTAATTATGATGCAAATATCTTTGAAGGTTTTTATATATTAAAGGTTTTTATATATTTTTATGTGTTTTGAGTGTAAATGATATAAGATGGTTTGATAATATACGACTAAGCGAAATTATTGGTTTAAAACTAATGAACTTCATTTTCTACTTTCGGCAAGTTTATGTTTTGTTATTAACAAAACAAAGATAGATCGTAAAATATAAATAAACATTTTTATGGTTTATTTGTATTAACAGAATCTTATTGATTGAATGAGGAATTGAAGAATGAGGAACGTTAGGTATGGTTGTGTGGTTTTGGAACAGAAAAAAATAGGTTTGTTTTTAGGGATTGGTATTTGATTATTGAGGAGAGGTCAGGGTTTGATGAGGTGGTTTAGGGAAGACGACTCAACGTAGCCACCCAGGTCTAAGGATCAGACCCGCTCCGATACCATGTAAAATACCAAAATACTTTTTATTGATTGAATCAATTACATATGTGGGATAGCATGTCTATTTATAATAAATAGATAGCTTGAATAATAAGCAACATCAAACCCTAAACCTAATGGACCACAAGCCCACACTCAGGCTTGGGCCAATAACCTAGTCGCCTAACACTCCCCCGCAGTTTGAACGGGGGTCTTTTGGACGGCACACTGAGATGAATGTTGAAGGTCGCTTCTTCTTTCTTTTTGTCATCTTCTTTATTGTTTGTTTGGATGGAGGTAAATTTGTATTCAACGACAAAGTTGTTTATTACTTAACAACTTCCTCCTTTTTTGTGACGTTTTTCTATACGCCATAGCTTACTTTGCCTTTAAGTAAGAGCACCATTTTTTTCAACATGTGTCCCCGACAACAATAATCCCTAATGAAAAAAACAAAATTTGTGAATTAAGAAAAATTTAATTGATTGATTTCTCAACATACATACGGGGTTTATTTTGACGGCTAGGGTTTATAAGTTGGATATGAAAAAAAATACTACTTAAGAAAAAAATAATAAAGCAAAAATAAATAAAACGGGACCCCCCGATCACCGGCGTGTAGCTGATAACCTCCTAGGATAGCAAAATTTTAGTAGTGGATCTAACCTAAAGCTCGAATACCATGTAAGACAATGAAAAACCCATAGGAGATATGTATTATTGATATGGTATTTATAATGTAACATAGAACATACTAAAAACTCTAATGGACCCAACCCACATTCGGGCTTGGGCCATTTTACACTCTAATACAAACACATAAGGCATATAAATTGGGGTTATTATGCCATACATTACTTCATATGGGGTTGTCAGTGTGGAAATTTGTGTTATACCAAAACTCTGTTTGTAGCCACTGTTAGCATATTCCATAATGTGGCCTTAATCTATTTACGTCTAATATCATTGTACATAATATAGGTTGATTTACATAGGTAATAATTAATTAATTACCATAATGTGACTCATAAATCTTGATGGGAGATTTGACTAAATAAAGATTATTTTATGCATCATAATCTTTGCCTAATATGGAGTTGATCCCTATCTCAATCTCTCACTATAAATAGGGGATTAGTTCCACCCCATAAAATACACAAAAACATTCCATCATCTTGTGAGAGGATTGAATAGAAGATCAAAGTTCCACCCGGTGTTCTATGACGTTCTCTACTCTCAACTCAAGTAAGTCTTTCTTTTATGTTTATTGCTTATTGTTTATGTTATGTCTTCGCATGATTATAGGACTAAAATTCAATATGTGGCATCCGAGCTAATTGTCCGAATCATGTTTAATGACATATATGCGCATCTGTTCAATCTTACATATCTATTACACCATTACTTAATTAATTTACATATTTGTCAATCATTTTATGAGATATTTATGATGTTGATATGACGAAAGCAAATAAATAAATATAACAGATGCGTGATTACTTAATAAGGATATATCAATAATTTAAAATATCTGAATGTTTGGTTGAATTTACTTTTGAGCCTTATATGGAGTATATAGCTTGCATAATGATAAAAGATATATGATATTATGGCCATCATTTATGATATTATGACCATCACTTACGAACTCTCTGTGTAAGAAATCAAATATCATAGTTTGTATTCTTTTTCTAAATCTTGACTAAAAGAAGTTAATGTTTTTCCTTTTTAACTATGGAGAAATAATATTAGATAAACGTGTAAATTTTTTATATAATACATGGCATGATTATTCTGATTTAAATAATGTTGAATACAATCTAAAGTAATTTTATATAATAGATGGCATGATGATTAAGTTTTAATATTCTGCCATTTCTTATACAAACTTTTATTAAGATATGTGACACTTATTTTGTTACACTTTAAGCCAATATTAAATTTTATGAATTGGCTAAAGTTTTCTTATGGATGTAATACATTTGACCATCACGTTTGGTTCAAAACAAAGAATCTCAGTCTTGTCATAATTTGTGGACAATTTAATCGAGAATATTCTATAGTGTGTTTTAGAAAGAAACATTATATGACTGCTAACTTGTTTCTAAGTTTTGAACAATGAGTTTTGTAGTGTTTTTCTTTCATAATGATTTAATTAGTAAATGACATTATTTGACATGTTTTTAATATACTTTAACATGTTTTGTGACTACTTGATTGTTAAAACTAGTTGTCCTACCCAAAAGAAGGCTGCTGGTTAAAACAGTTAATTGAATAAACTCTCATACTTATGACTACCTAATTGTCAAAGTTAGTGTTGGCCTAACGGAAAGCACTTAAGCAAAACAATTATGTGAATTAAAGTCGTATTAAGTTACGTGTTCATGTTTTACTGCTATCTCACATGTATGATAATATATGTTTCAATTCTAAAGCAGTGATAACTATAGTTGCATCTAAATTTTTATGTAATTATGCTATAGTCTATCTTTATTTTGAGTTTGTGACATTAGTTTGGTCACATTATAACTCATAAATAAATAAAACTAATTTGAACATTTATGTTCGGAGGAAAGAAACAGTTTTTTCTTGATTAGAAATAACAATAGTGTATTCTTCCATAATAGTTAATTAAATAGGGTATACATGTTTTCATTATTTTGTTTACATGTGTTATGACTACTTAATTGTTAAGGTTGGTTGTAGGCTCAAAAGATGCAATTAATCAAAACATTTAAGTGAATGAAAGTTGTAATTATTTTATATTTTGATGAGTTTAGGTTATGTGTTAATGATGAGATGTCATTTTATACATTTTTTCGGGGTCGTTTAACACCCTAAATCATGTGTTTATGCCCAAAATAGGTACTTAATCGTTCCTTTTCAGGTATTTTGCATTTGGAAGAAATACACGTGACTTGGGCTCATTTGGAGAAGAAACGGACAAGACTACGGACCTACACCAACATTGCTCAAGAATTTCTCTATAGTGGCTGGAGACGGCGTCATAGATACAACGTGACGCCGTCACAACGAAGATGAAGACGGCGTCATAACATAGCCGACCTAAAGAAACCCTAGAAGATTCTAGATAAAGATGATCATTCGACATGCGCGCGAAGTACCAGATATTGTTTTGATCATAACTCCTTCATATGAACTTGGATTTTGACGATTCAACTGCTCACGCGTTCAGAATGAGAAAATCTACAACATCGCGAGTTATTGGTGACGTCATCACAAAGGTCGGTTAGGGTTTTGCCTATCAATACAACCTCATAACTTCGTTTTTATCAAGACCCAAACCCTAAGGCCGACTAAAGGGTTTGGGTAGATGTTTTTCCAGCAACTTAGAAGACTTAATTCATTCCATAAACATCTTGTAATTGTTTGATTATTATATCTATCTTAATTCATGTCTTTAATTCCTTTTGTTGATTATGATTTATATTGCTTGAGTATGCTTGGCTAATTCATCTAGTATTTATTTAGGATTGCATGAACCTTGTCATTAATTGATTAGATCTTGTTGTTTGTGACAGATTCAATGAGTCTAATTGATTATAGTTTATAATTCTTGTTTCCTATTGCTTCTTGTTGATAAATGTGCGTGTTAGGCTCTAGAAAACCAGATTTTGTCTGTATCGCTATTGATATGTCTAGGGAAATATGATTGTGTAGAAAGGATACCATCGGGTAACAGTCTTCATAATACCTTGCCCCCTAATATGGTTGATCCACTCTTAAGATATTTCACATGCACTTAGTATACCCCTAGGGGCCTTGTAATAGTCTTTATACTACCTTACTTGTGCGTTGCTCTAGTGGAATACTAAGTAGACGGCGGGTTCGTGTAATCCGTTCATAACCTAGGAAATACTTACATATTACATCTTAAGTGTGACAAGGCAATAGGTAGAATTGGATAGCTAGCAAGGAGTAGTGCACCCCAAGTGAGTATGATTCGTTGTATAATTGTTCTTGTCATTAGATTAGAATTAGTAGTTAATTAGATTAAAACAAACCAACTCTCAAAACCATAAGTTTACTTTCTTTCTATAAAACATAAAAATACAAAAATGATCTTCCTTCAACCTTTGGACCTTAGTAAACATTCGATCCGGCCTTCACAGTGCTATTCCCCTATAGAATGATCACAACCCCTGAGCCTTGCTTATACTACGCTACAACGATTAGGTACACTGCCTAGGGAGTTATAAAACTTCTTGTAGAAGTCCTATGACGACTGCATCAAGTTTTTGGCGCCGCTGCCGAGGAATAGCGTAGGTTTCGGATTCAATCTAGCTTAGGTCTACTCATAAGATTCCTATCAAGTGAGATTTAATTTCTTGTCAGTTAGCTTTCTCGTAGTCTATCTTTTCTTTGTGCCTTTTGTTTGTAACCCTTTCGTTCACCATCACGATGTATGAAAGACCACCTACCTTACCCTTTCAAAACCCTCCACAAAACACAACCTTCCCATTCCAAAATCATACCTTGGTGTTTCAACAACATCAAGATGAACCTATTTATGATGCGTGGACTCGTTTCTAAAACTTAATCCAAAGAGTCCCTCATCATGGCCTTGATTTATGGTCCCTTGCTCAATTCTTTTATCATCACGTTGACCAATATACCCAAATGGACCTTGACTTTGCAGCAAACAGGAATCTTAGGGAATTAAGTGGTGAAGAGGCATGGGAAACCATTGAAAACTTTGCTCAAGGCCAAAAAGAATGGGACAACCCACCAAACATTATTTCCAAACAAGAAATAGAAAATTTGAAGGTTCATGCAAAAAGATTATTTAGAAATGAAAATGTTTGGGTTGAGATGCATAGGAATATAACATGGGACAAAGTAGAAAATCCGAACCCAGAAAGTTCCCCACAAGTCCCACCATCATTTGAGGAAACCACACCGCCTGTGACTCACCCGGAAGAAGTAGATGAAACTATAGGAATCCCGACAGAGGTAGAACCTTTGGACTACACAAAACTAGAGGATATAGGCTTAAATACTAATACTCATGACCTCTTTCTTAGTTCTAAGGGATTTCCTAGTGTTGATGAACCGAAGCCTCAACTTTTACCCAATTATTCACCCTTAGATGAAAATCTAGAAGACATAAAAGGAACCAACTCACCCATAACCCTATATAGTCCGGGTAGTTTTAGGATGAAGGTAGTAAAACCCTTGACCATTCATACACCACCTTTACCCCATGTGGCATACCTCCATCAAAATGGTGTGTATCGCTACTATCACTCTCACTTAACCTCAAGTGTAAGGGAGACCCATCTTAAATGCGTCAAATAAGCGTAGAGTTAGGCTCATGACTCAAACAAAAACAAGCGCTTGTTGGGAGGCAACCTAATCTTTTATTTCTGGCATATTAGGTGTGTCTTGTGTGTTTGTTTCGAGTGATATGATTATATTGTCAAATCTTAGGTTTTATGCAGTATTTGGTATAGGAAATAACTTAGAAGATTACGTACAGGAAATTATTCATCAAAAACAAAAAGTGAATTTTCACAGAGTGTGGAGACGGCATCACGATTTACACGCGACATCGTCACCGCGACAATTGTGACGGGGTCAGGATATTCCAAACGGCGTCATGAGGCCAGTTACTAGAAAATTTGAATTTTTTAAGTATTTTTTAAAATATGACTTGTGTAACATCTAAAATATGTAATTCCTTTGTAAATCTGCAAAAACCTATGATTATGACATTACTCTCATCCTATCTTTATTGCTTTCGTAGAGTCTAAACTTAGTTAATGAGGTTGTATTTATTATTCACCCGTGGACTTTACGCTTGGTGTAGTTGTCTTTGTCTTTGATTACAGGTTATATTTAATGAGAAGAAGCTTGGAAGTTCTTAGGAAGTTTCGTTAGACGATTCTCGGAGGATGATTTAACCAGTTATCGCATGTTTCTTCTCCATTATTGAGTAAACCAGGGGAGTACTAGTTTCTTTTCCTTGTTTTCTTTTCCCTTTATTCGTTTCAACGGGTACTTATATAGAACATTGGGGACAATGTTCAACTTAAGTGTAGGGGGAAAATAAGCCTTAGAAACTATTCTTTCATTTGCCATTTGCTTTGTCCTTAAAATGATAGGTAATATATCAAAACATAGCATAAAAGGTGATTTTTACCAAAATTAATTTTTTTTACGACATATACCGACGAAAACCAAGTATTAATAGCGTTTCATGGATAAGAATTTATATGACTAGCACAATAACCCTCAGAATTCCACCCCAAAAATATGAGGTTCGCCCTTAGATCTTTAGGAATTCGGGTACCCATCGTTGGTAAACCAAGATGATTTTATCTTTACCCGGTTCGAGTTAGGGTTGATCTGCAGGGGTACATGTCTATTCCGTCGTTACGGCCATGTATGCATTGCCTTGTCACCATTTCTGGAATGTCTGGTGTTAGTGAAATTTATATGAGTGTACTGGTAGCATATTAAATTCTAGATCTTGTTTTTGTGATGCATCCCGCGACCGCATAGTAAGTATTAGGATTTGCTTGATAAGAGGCATTAGGATTAACCCATGTTTTAAACCTGTAATTGTTATTATGATCACACCGATCATGTAACTATCCCACACCCTTGCCATGCACTCACCTTTAGTGCAGAATACCCCTAGTATAACCCTCCGAGCCTATCTTTTTTCACGGTTCTCGTAATTTTCTGGTGGATTCCAGATTATTAATGAAGAGCATTGTCACCCTTAAACCAATCGTTACACCCAAAAAGCCTTAGCCTACCTTATATGTACTCATTTTTAGTACATTATTGTGTTTAACCCAAGTTAATTATTGAGTACACAGTTGCTAAGTCCTTATCCTTGTAAATACAGTTTTGGGACGATTGGGATTCATGGTAGTATTTATTTCGCGAAAGAATGGGGAAGAAAAGTTAAGTCAATACCCCCATATGTTTGTCAAATGGTCGCCATGTTATTTTGATCCACCTCAATACGGGTCATTAGTTAGATTGTAAATATCGAGCATGTAAAAGCTCAAGTGTAGGGGTACGTATTATAAACCCCATGTGATGTATTATGTTATTAAAAAAAATGAGAAAAGAAAAATAAAGAGATTGATGTAGAGTTTTGTATAGTTTGTAGATCTTCGTCCGAGTCTTGGCTTAGCAACCAAACCAGCGTGTATTCGTGTAAATAACTAGCTAACCCTTTCACTCCAAATTCACCAAAAGTCACCACCAAAATGTATCCTATCCGTTTCTATTTCCGTTATATGTTATCTTACACCTACACCCCACAACCCTTTATAAAGACCTCTTAGATAGCAATGAATAATGCTTGCGCCTATCGGTGAAGGTTTGATCCTTTACCAAGCCTATGGTAATTTATATGCTATGACAGGTAATGAGTGTTGATTTTCCATTTTCCCCTTATGTTATAATTTATTATACAACCGAGTGAAAGAGAGAATCCCAAACACTTATGTGAGGTGCTAGTATATATTTTCCGTGCTTTTAATTACGAGGTCTAGAAGGTTGTGTTGTAGAATACTTTTAAAGAGTAGGTAAAATGACCCCTCATATTGTTATTGTCTATGTAGAAAATCCCATTTGCTTAAGGAAAAGCAAATCCCAAGTGTAGGGGTATTTGATGAGGTGTCATTTTATACACTTTTTCAGGGTCGTTTAACCCCCTAAGAGGTGAGATCCTCAAAAAGCAAGGGCAAAAAAAAGATCAAATTACTTGATCTTGGCCATCTATATCATTCACATCCAATGGCCATGATTCAATCCTTCACACATATATAATGCAAAAAAAACACACCTCCATCTCATTTATTTATTTTTTTCTCTATCCTAAAAAACACACCTCCATCGGAGGAACACTAAAACCACCGCCGAAAAAAAGTCTGCATCCATACTACACCGCAAACATCGCCACCATCATCGGAACACATCACCATCATCATCGGAATACAGCGCCACCATCACCACCATCATCATACTCGGAACCCTAACATCACCACCATCATCCGAACCCTAACATCACCACCATCGCCGGAAACATCACCACCATCACCGGAATAAACTGAGATTCAAGTAATAAACTAAACGAAATGGATGAAGAAACATCGCTCCAAATGGATGAAGAAGAACTAAAGAAATTAAACGAAGTTATTGTTGAAGAAGTTATGGAAGAAGTTATGGAAGAAGTTACAGTTATGGAAGAAGTTATGGAAGAAGTTACAGGTGAAATCTCATGAGATTTGTAACAAACTGTCTTGAATTTGTAATAAGCTGAGATTCAATTAATAAGATGACATTTATACTAATAAATGGAATCTCACGAGATTCCATTTGTAATAAGCTGTTTTGAATTTGTAATAAGCTGTCTTGAATTTTTAATTCAGGTGTCTCATTTATACTAGTGATAAGCTGTCTTGAATTTGTAATAAGCTGAGATTCAAGTAATAAGCTGACATTTATACTAGTGAATGGAATCTCCTGAGATTCAAGTGGAATCTCATTAGATTCAAAGTGAATCACTAGTATCAAAAATTGTTCTAAAAATTGGAATCTCATGAGACATAAGTTGTTTTAAATTTGAAATAAGCTGACATTAGTATAAATGGAATCTCATGCGATTCAAGTGGAATCTCATGAGATTCAAAGTGAATCACTAGTATCAAAAATTGTTATAAAAATTGTCCATTTACTAGTATAAATGTCAGCTTATTAATTGAATCTCAGGTGATTTACTAGTATAAATCTCAGGTGATTTACTAGTATAAAAAATTGTTATAAAAATTAGAATCTCATGAGACTTTTGACACTAGTGATTCACTTTGAGATTCTACTTGAATCTCATGAGATTCATTTTGAATCTAATGAGATTCCACTTGAATCTCATGAGATTAACTCTGAATCTCATGAGATTCAAATGTGATATTATTGTAAATCAAATGAGATTCACTCTGAATCTCATGAGATTCAAATTTGATATTAATTTTTTATAAATATCAGCTTATTCCTTGAATCTCATGAGATTCAAGTGGAATCTCATGAGATTCAAAGTGAATCACTAGTATCAAAAATTGTTCTAAAAATTGGAATCTCATGAGACTTTTGACACTAGTGATTCACTTTGAATCTCATGAGATTCACTCTGAATCTCATGAGATTCAAATGTGATATTATTATAAATCTAATGTCATTCTTTTTTTTATACACAGAATGTATGAGAACACCAAGACCTACTTTATACGAGCAGAATGAGACACCTGGTGGATCAATTTATTGGGAGCCTCATGTAGAAGGAATTCCTATACCAGTTGAAGGGACCTACTATGGTACAATAGATGAAGCTTTAGATATGTATACAAAATACGCTGAAATGGCTGGTTTTGAAGTTAAAAAAGGAGGCCAAAGGAAAACAAAATCAGGAGCGGTTCAACATAAGTACATTTATTGTAACAAAGAAGGTGTTCCAAAAGGTATTAATATCAACACTCTTGATCCCGAATATAACAAACAAAAAAGGAATACAACAACTCATGCAACAGGTTGCAAAGCTCATATAAGATTAGTTTTGGATAGTGTTTCTGGAAAATACAAGTTAGAGAGCTTTAAACCCAAACACAATCACATGCTTATCCCAAAAGAGTACAAACATTTTACAAAGAAACAAAGAAAGATGAATCAATCAGAAAAAATATTTGTTGTCAAAGCTGCAACAAATAAAATTGGTGCAACACGTGCACACAACTTGTATTGTAGCATGAAAGGCGGGTATGAATATGTTCACGGGACGAGCGATGATTTTAAGAATCATCAAAGGGATGTTAATCAGTTTATAGGTGAAAGTAACGCACAAATGCTTATAAACAAAATGGAAAACAGAAAAAATTATGTGCCGAACTTTACATTTCAGTATAAGGTAGACAACTCTGAGTTGGTTGCCATGTTTTAGGCCGATGAAGTTGCCAAATGTAATTACAAAGAGTTTGGAGACATAGTATCTTTTGATGCAACCTTCAACAGCAACAAGTAAGTGAATCACTGTTTTTGACTTTATAATTAGGCTTATTTTAGGAATCACAAGTGATTCCCTTTAAATCTCTTGTGATTCCCTTTGAATCTTATGAGATTTCACTTGAATCTCATGTGATTATACTTAATCTCATCAGATTTCTCTTGTGATTCCCTTTGAATCTTATGAGATTTCACTAGAATCTCATGTGATTCTAGTTGAATCTCAAGAGATTCTTATGGAATCTTATGTGATTCTACTGGAATCTCATGTGATTCTACTGGAATCTCATGTGATTCTTATGTTCTCACAAGTACTAACAAAATGAACTTTATATAGGTACAACATGAAGTTTGTACCATTCATTGGCATCGATAATCACGGGAAATGTGTCACACTTGGTTCGGGAATGCTTTTACATGAAGATACACAATCATACACGTGGCTGCTAACGGCATTCATGTCGGCTTTCTTAAAAGAACCAACCATGATTATGACCAATCAAGACGGAGCCATGAAGAGAACTACTGAAGCCGTTTTTAAGAAATCTAAACACAGACTTTGCATGTGGCACATTATGCAAAAAATTCCATCCAAAGTATTTTTATTCACATAACTATTGAATCTCAGGTGATCTTTCTGAAATCTCAAATGATTTATGTTGAATCTCATGAGATTCTCTTTGAATCTCATGAGATTCAGAGTGAATCTCATGAGATCAGAAAGGATCTCATGAGATTCAAATATTGACCAATCACATGCCTATTTTGTATCTTATGTGATTAAACTCATATACTCTTTTTAATCCCAAAACATATTTGTAAAGAAATATACAATGAAAACAGATTGTCAAAGAACTTTTTGAATAAGATTGTTTGAGATAATTTTCATTGAACCATTGACATTTGAAGAGAAATGGACATAATTGATTGAGGATTTTGATTTGAAAAAACACAAATGGTTGACAAAAATGTTCAATCTTTGAAAAATTTGGATTCCAGCTTATTTTATTGACTCTTCATTATTTAGATTAACGAGGACCACTTCAAGGTCTGAAAGTGAAAACTCGTTCTTCAAGAGCTTCACAAGCCCTGGAGCAACGCTTGTTAGTTTCATGATGTCATATGAATCAGCAATGGAAAGGCAAAGGTAATGCAATATAAAATTATACTTCAATACAATTGATGCAAGCTCCAAATGATAACACAATTAGATATTGAACGTTCATTCCGCACGAGAATACACTAGGACGATGTTTTTGATGAGTTCAAACTGAAATAAATGAAGGTATGTTGGAATTGTACGATCAAGGTTTAAATATTGATGAAAGGGATTTGTGAACTGTCATTATAGAAGACAAGAAGCCGCATGAAATAATCACTTTTTCACAAAAAAAAAAGATAAAATAGGAAAAGAATAAGAGAAGAAAACTCAAACAGCGAGAGACTATAAGGTAAGTCTTTATTTGTTTTAAACCTGAATTCTGTAAGTTACTAAATGCACTCTGAATCTCATGAGATTCACTCTGAATCTCATGAGATTTACTCTTAAATCTCATGAGATTCCACTTAATTATTTGAATATTTGTTTAATTGTATATTTGTTAATAAAACACAACAAAAAAATTAATAAAAACTTGAACCAAAAAAATTAATAAAAAATTTATATGAATCTCATGAGATTTCCATGAGATTCACAACAGAATCACATGAGATTTACATGGAATCTCAAGAGATTCATACTGAATCTCATGAGATTTCTTTGGAATCTCATGGCTATTTTCTAATCTGAGGTAGTTCTAATAACATTCTTATTACTTGTGTTTTTGTGAGAAAGGTATTAAGAAATATAGAAGATGGTTCGGTGGTATGTACTTGTAGAAATTTTCTCCGATACGGGTTTCTTTGTCGACATATATTTTGTGTGTTCAAGAATCGTGAGATTAATGTTATTCCAAAACAATACATTTTGAGGCGCTGGACAAGGGACATAATACCTCCCGACTTGCGAAGACAAAAAAACAGATATGGTGAAAAAAATGTAACAATTGAAAGACTTACAAATGAGGCAAATTTTTTGGTGGATGATACTTTATTCTTGTTGAGCAAAGATGAAGGAAAGATGGGAACCTATGTAGAAAACTTGAAGAAACTCTTGGATGACGTGAAAGCCGATATGCCGAACCCCCCTTCAAGAGATACTGGAGATGTAATTGAGGGTATTTTTTCAATAACAAAAACCAATGAAATTGAAGTGCAAAATCCAACAAAAGCTGTGAACAAAGGAGAACATTTGAAGAAAGGAGAACGTTTAAAGAGTGAACGAGAAAAAGCGATTACAGGTGCAAAGAAAAAAGTAAGGCCTTGTGGATTTTGTAAAGTGAAGACAAACGAACATACCAAAACAACTTGTCCACTAAATACAAAGGCAAGGAAAAAAAGAAAGGCGTCACCGGTTACTGATGTTTGAACACATTTTTATTATTCAAATACTTATCTGATGTTTGAACATACTTATCTGATCTTGTTCAAATACTTATGGTTATGGAATTATTCTTGTTTCATATTTGAATTCTTTTAGTTACTTACATATTTGAATCTCATAAGATTCCCTCTGAATCTCATGAGATTCATGTTTGAAGGCAGTCTAAAACAATTACTTAATTAAAATGAGATTCTCTATGAATCATATGAGATCTGACAGGATCTCATGAGATTCACTGAACCAATTTATTTTTGAAAAGTCTACACAATTACTTAAAAACAACATAAAATGATAGATTCCAAAAGAAACAGAGTTACTGTAACACAATAATCAGACTACCATAATCAATCATATCAGACTACTACAAATTGTTCAATCATATAAGACTACAATAATCAATCAGACTACTCCAAATTGTTCTACCATAATCAGACTACCACAACAAAAGAAACTGATTTAGTGAAACACATCTCTATATGCTACGGCATACACCAAGCACCCAACATAACCCATACAAAATTTTATACAACCTATACACTCCTATACACATCCATTCTAAGATATTCTAAGGTGATCTCAAGCATTGGCTAACCTTTTTCAAGTATTAATCAAGAAAGGAAAGATTAGGGTTTTATAAACCTACTCTAGGGTTTCATCTTGCAAGCTTTGGTTTTGTGGCTAAACAAGGGTTTAGCACTTGATTATCATCATCATCACACATCATAAGGTCTACTAGAAACCTTTTTGTTCTTATAACTTTCATTTTTATGCATATGGTTATTCTATGTTAGCTTAAATCACCATTTAGGATTTTATCATGAAAATGAGATCTTTACTTGAAATGATCACATGGATTACTTTTATACATGTTGTATTATTACTAATATCATGTTAATAAAGATGAGAAAATATTGTACCATGTTATTTTGATGTAAAAATGATTAACTACAAATTAGGGTTTATAAAAGTTTCTTAATATGTTTCAAGTGAAAGAAATACAAATAACATGTTAATGTTGATTATGGACTTTTAATCATATTATTAGAACACTAAAATAAAGTCATGTTGGAAGAAATACACTTGTACACTTATGGTTATTATGTAAAAAGTATAAAGTGGTAAAACATAAAAACAAGACTTAATTTTGGACTCATGAGGGACATGCCAACATTCTGTCCAAATTCGTATATAAGACATACTTATTTTATGTTTTTATAAGATAATACATTTCACGACGATTCCGAAAAGGTAAGAAACTTGTTAAACGGATTAATAACGAAAAAGTTACGTTAAAAACGAGTTATACGTTAATTAAACGGATTTATAAAAGAATTTTTATAAAAACTTTTTATAAAAATTATTCAAACAGCAAGTTTGATATTTTTAACAAATAATACATATTTTTAGGATTCCAAAATGATAAGAATCGAAAATTTTCAATTAATAACGAACGAGTTATGAATTTCGCGAGTTTACGACAATTAATACTTTTATAAAACTATTTTTATAAAAGTTACTATTCATGACAGAAAGTTATATTTTTGTAAACCTCATAAAATTATAGAACTTTCAAAAACGAGAACGTCCTCGAAAGAATCGTTAAAAACGGAGCTATAACGAATAAAATACGACATTTACGGGTTTTACGACAACAAATACGATTTAAATAAAACTCACGTCTGATGTGAACAGTAAAAGTTACTGTTCACCAGAGGGTCAAAATATGGAAAATGTCAAATTATGATAACTCGTCCTAATACGAAAAGATGGGCATAAGAAACGTCAAAATCGGGCTTAAAACGCAAAAGTTATGCTAGTTTTACTAAAACGGTAATTATAAACGTTTTAACTTATTAAACACAATTTTACCAAAACCATTAGTTGGTGATTGAGCTATATAGAATATTATGTGGTTATCAAAGTACTATATTACTAGGGAGTTTCATAATGAGGCCTCTTCGGATGGCGTATCGACGAGTTGTTGGATTTACGATTTAAAGTGTCCTAACTCCTCGAACGTCATGTCATGACCTCTTAAATTATGATAGCCCGAACGATAGTACGATGTAACAACTATAAGATTATATTCAAGTACTCGGTACTTATACGACCTATATTGGATTAGGTTGCCTTCGGATTCCTTCGTGACGCATTTTTCTATTGTGAATACTTGTTGATTTCCATTCACTCAAGGTGAGTTTCATAGCCCCTATTTTACTTGTTTTAAACTATTTTGGGGGAGAATACATGCTCTTTTACAAACTCATATATTTTACTACAGTACAATTACCTTTCAATACTTTGTGAGTTTCATAGCCCCTATTTTACTTGTTTTAAACTGTTTTGGGGGAGAATACATGCTCGTTTACAAACTTGTATATTTTACTACAATACAATTACCTTTCAATACTTTGTGAGTTTCATAGCCCCTATTTTACTTGTTTTAAACTGTTTTGGGGGAGAATACATGCTCGTTTACAAACTTGTATATTTTACTACAATACAATTACCTTTCAATACTTTGTGAGTTTCATAGCCCCTATTTTACTTGTTTTAAACTGTTTTGGGGGAGAATACATGCTCTTTTACAAACTCATATATTTTACTACAGTACAATTACCTTTCAATACTTTGTGAGTTCATAGTCTCGCATTTCAATCTTTTCAATGTTTTATAAATCCGCGAGGGGAATACATGCACACACCAGTTTTACTAAAATAAACTTATTGATATTCTACAACATAAAAGCGTTACATGAACTATTTTTACATAAAGCTTGATTTTGTTTACTACATGAATTTGAGCATCGTGAATACCTATATATGAAACGCATGAATTTTTTAGACAAGAAAGTTTACTAAGGACACAAGTGTTTTTTCAAGTGATGCTATCCAGATTACGCCTGATTATTAAATGCCTAAGTTACCTTATTGCCGTGAAGTCCCTATTATCATGAAACCGTTAATTGCTATTATGAAGGAGCGCTGGTTGGTTATTGATAAGATCTATCGGGAACTAACACCCCCACCCTTCCTTGTGTCACAAGTTTATTCGGTGCATTTAACATTGATGATAAGTTAGGAGTGTTGGGCAAGCATCCTATATTCTGATTGGGGCAAAAATCAAGTTAAGGCTTGGTGTCAAAAAAAAATGAGCTTAGTGCAATAATATATACTTAGACTTGGTGAATGTGTTTTCTCTTGTCTACATTACTTGTTTTGGACTTCGGAATATGTACTTAGTCCACCATTACTTCGATCTTGTGGTCCACTTTTAAATACTTCTTGATTTACTGAATCACTACTTGGATTTCGGAAAAAATAACACTTTTAAATGTTGTAACGCTACTTTTCTTCTGAAATATTTCTTAAATTATTTCAATACTGCATTTTACATAAACAATGAATTCACCAACATTATGTTGACGTTTAGCAGGTATTTACAGGTTACTATTATTGCTAGTGGAGCATTGGGAGCATTCGAGTCGCACGGATATAAATATTTGTTGAAGGCTTTATAATTCGAGTACCATTCGACAAACGTTTTGACAATGTTTTCTAATAAATTATAAATGAAACCTTTGCAACTACTCCTTATCTTATATTAAATAGAATATGCCTTTATTTATAAACGCCATTTTAAGGTCTTTTTTCCTGACTTGTGTTTCGTCCCTGAAGTAGCAACCCCAATGTTTTACCATTCCGCTAGCTTGTCCTGAATTTTTGGGGGTGTTACAGATGGTATCAGAGCTGAAGTCATAGAGAACTAGGTCTTTTTCAAAACCTAGACTATGACCATGTTTTTCAAAATATAAAAGTCTCTCCTTGTTTTATCCGATATCCGTGCGCGCTTGCTCCTAGGTAACTTATAAGCTCTCTTTTGCATCCCTACTACTATTACATGTATAATGAGTATTTATACTATGGCTATGATTATTTCTCTTACATATATCTATCATATGACGTCTTACTATTTACCTTATATCGGTCTGTTATATAAATATTGATCACTCTGATTTTTCGCGTACTTTCTGATTTCTCATTTACTCTCTCGAACACCAATACTAGTTACTTTACCATTCGACTCCGAGTTGGAACACTCTTCTTATGATTTTGAATCGCATATGTTGTTTCGTAATCCATCGTTTTGAAGGCTTCCAGTTGATGGGAGTACGACAATTAACTTGTCACCTCATACGTGTCACCTTGGAGAACCTACCTTTCGAACACGACTTTTTACGTTCATTTTGTTGATTGAATAATACTTTACGTTCCTTTTCTTTGACTACTTCTGCGTTCGTTAGGATATTCTTTATACTTGTTATGACCTATCGCTTTATAAACAATCTCGATGTTAAACTATAAACCATTTTGTTGTCGCCCTATGAGCTACTTCCCATTTACTTTATCGATTATTTCATTTCGTTATAAAACTATTTGATACATTTCCTACATCACACTATTTTGATGAAAATGAGCATTGCATCGTTGGCCCTCAAATATACATAGCCTAATCACCTATGTATATTTGGTGCATAGACTGATTACCTATGCATTCAGGAAGAACCATGTCATGCTGAGAGTAGTCACCTTAAAATCTACACCTCTTCATCAACACAAATCCGGAAGAAATTCCCGCATCTCTTCTCTGAACCCGTACTTTCCTCAAGTGCCGCAACTTGAGCCTTGAGGACAAGGCTCTTCTAACCGGAGGAGACTGTAACATTTCTGTATTTTCAGGTCTTTTACGACGTCATCTATTTTACTAATTATTTATTTTTCTTTCTCGTACGCGGTTACTTTTATTTTTAATAGTTAAATCGCGTAAGTTAAAAATTATCGTTTAGCGTAAACGGACATCAAACAATTAAATGTTTACATCAAGCAAGGGCTATATAATTATTTTGAGGATAATTATTAACTTTGTTCATTATTATTTTTATCGGATACGTAAAATGTATATGTTTCGCGATAAATTGCGTTTAGGCACTCCCGGAACCACCAAAACTTTTCTACGCTTCAACAAATACCCACTTTTATACCCAATACATAAAATTTACTAAAATATATCATATATATCTCATATATGCCGAAAATCATGGCCATTGATTCAAGAAATGCAAGAAAATCTTCCATTTGGTCAAATATACATCACTTCCATTTAATCTACACCATACTTCATTCATACCACTCCATACCTTGTCATTCTTGTCTCTTTGACTCATAAACCCATACCTAAGACCAAAGACCATCACTTGGACCATGCTTTGTCCCTTTGACTAGTTCTTGCACCATATATATATATACATGTATCTAGTAAGAAAGCATACACATAAACACTTTACAAAAATCAAACATATACTCCCTCTTGTTCACATATAAGCCACGGCTCACACACCCCTTTTATAACAATCCATACAAAATTTTATTCAACCTATACACTTCTATACACATCTTTTATAAGTCATTCTAAGGTGTTTCCAACCATTGAATCACCATTTCCAAGTATTTCTCAAGTTAAAGAAAGCTAGGGTTTCTTAAGTGCAAGCTTGGTTTTTGTGGCTAAACAAGGGTTTAGTACTTGTGCATCATCATCATCTTACCTCATAAGGTCTATTTGAACTCTTTATGTTCTTACAACTTTCATTTTTATGCATATGATTATTCTATTTAGCTTAAATCACCATTTAGGATCATTAACATGTAAAGAGAAGTTTTTATTTGTTGTCATCATAATGTACACTTTATTATACCTTATGATGTTGAGGACATCATGTTAAAATGGTTACACAAATGATTTACACTCTTGGTTAACATAAAAATGATTATTGACAAAACTAGTAAATTAAGGTTACATAAATAAAGTTATGGTTTTAAAGTATGTTAATGGATTTGTTAACATGGGTAACTTGGACACATGAGGACTTGGATGGACAAGGGACACTTAATATATGTATTAATTATAATATATATGATATATGAGATTGTGGGAAAATACAAAAGTGGTAAAGTATAAAGAAAAGGGTAAAAATGGACTTAACAAACTCAATCAATCTTGCTGTCCAAAATTCGAAATTTAACATACCCATTTTATATTTTTATAAGATAATACATTTCACGACGATTCCGAAAAAGTAAGAAACTTGTTAAACGGATTAATAACGAAAAAGTTACGTTAAAAACGAGTTATACGTTAATAAACGAAGTCGTAAGTAAATTTTTATAAAAACATTTTTATAAAAATTATAAACAGCAAGGGTTAATATTTTTAATAAATAATACACATTTTTAGGATTCCAAAATGATAAGAATCGTAATTTTTCAATTAATAACGAACGAGTTATGAATTTCGCGAGTTTACGACAATTAATACTTTTATAAAACTATTTTTATAAAAGTTACTATTCATGACAGAAAGTTATATTTTTGTAAACCTCATAAAAATATAGAACTTTCAAATACGAGAACGTCCTCGAAAGAATCGTTAAAAACGGAGCTATAACGAATAAAATACGACATTTACGGGTTTTACGACGACAATAAATTCGATAAAAATATACCTAAGGTCATGAGTGAACAGTATTTTTACTGTTCACCAGTAGGTCAGAATATTAAAATGTCGATTTATGATAACTCGTCTTGGTACGAAAAGATGGGCATAAGAAACGCGAGAATCGGGTTTAAAACGCGAAAGTTACGCCAGTTTTACTAAACGGTAATTATAAACGTTTTAACTTCTTAAACCCAATTTTACCAAAACCATTAGTTGGTGATTGAGCTATATAGAATATTATGTGGTTATCAAAGTACTATATTACTAGGGAGTTTCATAATGAGGCCTCTTCGGATGGCGTTTCGACGAGTTGTTGGATTTACGATTTAAAGTGTCCTAACTCCTCGAACGTCATGTCATGACCTCTTAAATTATGATAGCTAAAAAAAAAAAAAAAAAAAAAAACCCCGAACGATAGTTCACGCTTGTAACAACTATAAGATTATATTCAAGTACTCGGTACTTATACGACCTATATTGGATTAGGTTGCCTTCGGATTCCTTCGTGACGCATTTTTCTTTTGTGAATACTTGTTGATTTCCATTCACTCGAGGTGAGTTTCATAGCCCCTATTTTACTTGTTTTAAACTGTTTTGGGGGAGAATACATGCTCGTTTACAAACTTGTATATTTTACTACAATACAATTACCTTTCAATACTTTGTGAGTTTCATAGCCCCTATTTTACTTGTTTTAAACTGTTTTGGGGGAGAATACATGCTCGTTTACAAACTTGTATATTTTACTACAGTACAATTACCTTTCAATACTTTGTGATTATCATAGCCCCTATTTTACTGTTTTAAAAACTGCTTTGGGGGTGATACATGCTCGTTTACAAACTTGTATATTTTACTACAATACAATTACCTTTCAATACTTTGTGAGTTTCATAGCCCCTATTTTACTTGTTTTAAACTGTTTTGGGGGAGAATACATGCTCGTTTACAAACTTGTATATTTTACTACAATACAATTACCTTTCAATACTTTGTGAGTTTCATAGCCCCTATTTTACTTGTTTTAAACTGTTTTGGGGGAGAATACATGCTCTTTTACAAAAACAAGATATTTTACTACAATACAATTACCTTTCAATACTTTGTGAGTTCATAGTCTCGCATTTCAATCTTTTCAATGTTTTATAAACCCGCGAGGGGAATACATGCTCGTTTTACTAAGAGAACTTATTGATTTCTACTACATAAGCGTTACATGACTATTTTTACTAAAGCTTGATTTGTTTACTACATGATTTGAGATCGTGGGGTTATGGCGAAAAAATAATACCTATTATTTGAAACCATGATTTTTAGACATGATTGTATTAACTATTGGACACAAGTGTTTTTCAAAGTGTATGCTATCCAGATTACTGCCTGATTATTAATGCCTAAGTTACCTTATTGCCGTGAAGTCCCTATTATCATGAACCGTTAATTGCTATTATAGTGAGCGCTGGTGTTATGGATAGATCTATCGGGACTAACAATCCCCACCCTTCCTTGGGTCACTAGTTTGATCGGGTGCATTTAACATTGAGAGATGTTAGGGTGTTGGCAAGCATCCTATATTCTGATTGGGGCAAAAATCTAGTTAAGGCTTCGGTGTCATGAGCTTAGTGCAATAATATATACTTAGACTTGATGAATGTGTTTCTCTTGTCTACATTACTTGTTTTGGACTTCGGAATATGTACTTAGTCCACCATTACTTCGATCTTGTGGTCCACTTTTAAATACTTCTTGATTTACTGAATCACTACTTGGATTTCGAAAATAACACTTTTAAATGTTGTAACGCTATTTTTCTTCTGAAATATTTCTTAAATTATTTCAATACTGCTTTTTACTTAAACCTATGAATTCACCAACATTATTGTTGACGTTTTAGCATGTATTTTCAGGTTACTATTTTGCTAGTGGAGCATTGGGAGCATTCGAGTCGCGCGGATATATATTTTTGAAGGCTTAATAACTTGTATACCATTCGACAAACGTTTTGACAATGTTTTCTAATACATTATAAATGAAACCTGTTGCAACTCTGATCTTTTATTAAATAGAATATGACTTTATTTAAAACGTCCATTTTAAGGTCGTTTTCCGTGACTTGTGTTTTGTGCCCTGAAGTAGCACCCCAATGTTACCATTCCGCTGCGTTGTTCTGAATTTTGGGGGTGTTACAGCGGAAGCGATAACAAATCATATAATTAACATGCATATAATTAACCGGGTCGGGTTACATACCTTTGGATTCTTGAGCACAAGAATCGTTCTTGTTTTCTTTGTTCTTGATCTAACTCTAATTAGGGTTTATGTGGATCTATTGATTAACCCCTTACCAAGTTTTGTTAATCGATCCAAGATTTAATCTATAGTGAGATTAAACCACGTTCTTGTACACACGTTTTAGAAACAAGTTAACCCAACAAAGCTAGTTGAAAAACAAGAAAACGTTTCTAGGTTTAAAGTCGATCGAACAAGAATCCCTTGGGGATGATATTGCCCGATCGATCAACAAGGGAAAACAAAGAAAAATTTAGGGATCTTTTGTGTGTACAAAACTTATATCTATTGATCCCTTAATTCCTTTGTTTATATAGGCTAACCAAACTTAGAGCCCAAGTCAAGTTCTATTAGGAAAAGGAAACAAAATCTTTTCCTTTTCCCCTCTTGCCTATACTCGGCCGAATACTACCCTCATGGGGTGTTTCGGAACCTTCTCGACTTCCTTTTACAAAGTTAGTCCTTCCCTTTATTCGTTAGTCATTTACTGTTAAATACTTAACGACCGTTAAACGTTTTCGTGTATTTAATAAATATATTACATTTAATATAATTATTAATTCGTTAACTCTTTACGTATTGTGTGCAATCCCATGGTCTCGAGTTCGATCCTAACACACGACTATTAATTTATCGTCCATAAACTAACAATAGGTACAAAGCTCATGCATCTAGATAACGAGGTATTTACTCTAGGATGGTAAAAAAAAACTCTATTCATTCAAGGGGATCTAATCTTCAAATCCGATTTAATTCGAAAATCCTCAAGTTGACGGAATGAGGATGAGGATGGAGATTGAGAATCCAAGAATTATGAAACCGGGGATGAGGATAACATAAACCCTCGGCCCCGAAATCGACACCGAACTTGTTAGTGTATAAGTATGTATAAATTATATGTATATTAAATTAATAATACTGTATGTGCTTGTATATGCGTTATATATTAGTGAGTACTGACAAGTATTATACTTGAAATATATTTGTATATATATATAAAATATTTAATGGATCAAATACTTTTAATTTGTTAAACATACTACATATATGCAACGAATATTTTGTTCAAATATACACATTTGATACACTTTATTTTTATATTATATGTTTGTTTCGATATTTATAATGTTTTGAAGTTGAATAACATTTTAATTAATCTAATGTATCCTTTTAAAAATATTTAATATGTTAATTATTTATATTCTAAATTAATTATATAACTTTTATGCTTAATTCATAAGGGAGGATAATCCCCAAATCTTTATGACGATCCCTGATCTCCATTAGAAACAGGATGGGATGTAAAAGGATGGCACGACGAAAATGAGGATGGATAATGAGAAATAGAGATAAGAATAAGATAGTAAATCTTAAAGGGCTAGGTATTATAACTTGCATAACATCAAAAAGTGTTGCCATTTCAGCGTCACCTCAACATTCACATTTTTAACACCAACACATCAAAATATCATTTACTCATTACATCCCATAACATCATTTTTTATACCCACCATTTTTTTTCTTTTCTATTTATTTAAACAAACTAAATATTTCATTCATTAAATAAAAATACAAATTACAATACTTAAAAAAACATACGAAAATTTAAAAAACATACGAAAATTAAAAAAAGGAACAAAAAAATACGCCGCAACGACTAAAATTCTTCTTGTTGATCTTGATGTTGTTGCCAAATATGCTCCGTAACGTCTTTGGAGAACACCAAAAGCACGTTCGACATCCTTTCGTGCACTTTCTTATCGCCTTTTAAAGTAACCATGATTCTCGTCTTATGCGACCAAAAACGATTTTACAAAAGTTGCCAGTGTGGGTAAATTCCGTCGGCTAAGTAATACCCTTTTTCAAACCCAACTCCATTTACCTTAAACGGAGCTATATGGGCGATGTCATCAAGAAGGTCGTCGAAACGGAGAATTATATAAAACATTAATATTGTTATTCGCACCCGCTACCCAAAAAAATGCATCATAAATTCACAAATCTTGCGAAGCAACAACTTCAAGCATTATAGATGGGTATTTTTTTATCACCCCTACCATATTGTCCCTGTCATGATTTCGGACAATTTTTCCATTCACAATGCATACAATCAAGGCTTCCAAGCATTCTCGGAAAATCATGAACATGCTCATGTTTTGCATATACATTTTGAATGTCGGTAAATGTTGGTTTTCTTACATACTCCGGCATGAACAATCAAAAACGTACTTATTAAAATTATCTAGACAATCTCGTGCGGTATGCTCACACATTTGCAAATTTTTATCAAATGTATAGGGTGAGAGGTCGTATGCCAATTGGCGTATGACGGATGTGCATTTCATAATGGTACTAAAACTCAGTTGACCCGTAGGATCAGATCGGACTGTAAAGAATTTAAAAGGCTTTGGAAGAAGATCGACAATATAAGATTGAATACCTTCGACTATATCTAGAAATAGTTTTCGGCTCATACGATATCTTCTTCAAAAATAGTATCAAGATAATTACAATCTTCAGTAAAATAGTCGCGCATCAAACTTGTTTCGAGATCATCACGTTCACGGTAGATCGGGTTACCTGTAAATGTAAACTGGTGTCGAGTTTGTTGTTCTTGCAACCATTGGTTATACTCGTACGCTTGCATCATAAAGTAAACGTCGGTTTCGTCATTGATCTCGAAAAAGTTACGTTTTTCATCACTTTAATTCAGATCCATTATGAAAGAATGCGTTTTTTGTAGATAGGATTTAAGTTTTTTTTTTGTGAAAAATGGTTAAATAAGAGCATAATATATATAAGGTGGGTATTCAAATTTTTTTTTGAAATGTATCCGTTGGAAGTAGCCAACGGCTATTTTTTTCAAACTAACCAAGTTACAACGCACGTTGGTGAGTAACTTGGGCACCAACAACTTTGTAACTTGGGCACCCCGATATTATAACGCGGCTTAACGTTGTGTCAGATCATAAACGCCCGACCTGACGTTATGACAGCGAGTACTCTAATCCTAGATATTCTTCCCCCTGTTGTTATACCTATATCACTAGTATTTTTCTCATCATGATTTTTATCTAAACAAAACAAGACACGACTAAATAGTAAATTAGCTTTTGGTTTGGGAGTCACTACAAATAGGACACACCAGTTTTTAAATCAGAAACAGTAGCATCATATTTTCATTTTATTTCAAGTTTTCAACTGCTTGTCCAGGAGATGTGTGAATAAAAATTTTATGTGTGCAAATCACGACCTCCTGCAAATGCAGTAGATAGAAACGCGTGGATAGAACTGAAAGTCGTGTCTAGTGATTTGTACACTTGTTTATTCGCACGTTTTGGAATGCATTCTTTTTCAATTGGTCACCCCTTGCCGCGTGGTTATTATTGTTTTGTCTTATTCCTCTTTATTTTTCAATACTACATAAATTCAATATCAAACTTTTTGTTATTTAATCACCAAATTGAAGATATATTCCAAGTATATAGTTTATTGATCACTTTCATATGGATAATAACCTTATTTATTCGAGTCACCCATATCACGTGTTTCATAGAAATAAACATGAATTAACAAAGTTGATAAATACGGAGTAATTAATTCTTAAATTTGGTAGCATAAAATTTGTTTCAATTATGTTTTGATAATTTCACCTACCTAACCTTTTAGGCTTTAGATGAGTATGAAGTAAAGCTCATACCTACTAATTAGAACGTGTGTAAATTTATATAAAGCTCAACATAGATGAAGGCATCAATGTGTGAATGTTACTAAATCACGTGTTATTAATTTATTATATTCTTCTTGCTCATTTTTTTTATATTATAATCTTAGTTAATATTGTAAGGCGAGGGGGTTTGCTCGCGCTTCGCTGCGAGGCGTCTGCAACGTTTGCGTTTACAAGGTATAAATAATATCAATTAAAGGTTACAAAAGACCTTTATGCTAATAAATTTGGATTCAAATAATATGAAATTGACTCAAAAATCACACTTCATTGTTTGAGATGTTACAAACTAATAATTTCAATAATATTGCAAACTTGCTATGGTTCTACTATACCAACAATCGAAGTAGCAAGTTAGCATCAATTTAAATGATGCAGCATTATGGAATCTGCCTAACTTCATAGTTATGAGATATGATAAGAGGGCACTCTTTTGAAACAGGCCTCTCTTGAGACCAAAGTTCTAAATTCACAGTCCCAAAATCCCAATGTAAAAGACATTTGTAAACCTTGCGTAACTTAAAAAAATTGCAGATGACCATGAGCATTTAGTGGCCTAGTTGCAGCATCCAAATCAGATGATCCAAAGCATACAACATGACAAATTGTGTATCCGGATTCCTCAATCACATTACACCTGCAAATAATAGAATAACCCGTGAATTAACAACTAATGCTAAATCAATCCTTTTTTATAAAATCTGTTAAAATATATAGATAATTAAGCTTATGTTAAAGCATGTAGAAAATAAAGTTCAAAACCACTAAAGCATAATCTGACCCAGATAGTATTAAAGCAGTAAGTTTAATTTAGTTTTTGTGACAGTCCTATTCCGGTCCAGCCTAAACCGATTCGATACCTGAGTTTTGATATCAATTCTGACCGTAGAAGGTGTTCCCAAAGAATACTTTATGACATTACTTAACAAAACATTGCAAGAATCCCATAAAGTAAGCGGTTGAGTTGTGACTATATTTAGTGGTGACTACATGGGAGTAACAAATTTTGCTTTTCCAAAAACATTTTTAAGATGTCAAACGCATAAACAGTAGTTAAATAACTTTAAGGTAAAAAGGATCTATACAAACCATCTGGCTATGGTTACCGATCATAGGTTGCTGGTTCAAGTCGTATGAGGACATATGTATAGGTATTTCGAAACAGGGTATCAAAGGAAGGCTATAGTTATATGCGGATAAATAGTTCAAACTAATTTGGTTTTGTAACAGGTTCTCAAAGTTTTCCCATACCCAACGGCAGTTACAACATTTCAATTTGGGTGTGGTACTCTCATGATTTTGATTGTGTGGCTCCAAAATTCTTACTAATGTGTGCATTTGTTCGGGTGTAATCTACTAAGATGAAATTCATAAATTAACAGATTAGACGTTACCTTCGTTATGAACAGAACTGGTCCCCTCGCCGCTTTGACCAACAAAAGGACCTCCGTTGCTGGAAGCAGCTCGATCTGCCACACTCTGTGGTCGCACATTACGCTCCGTCGAACTTTTACGACACGTGAAGCTGGAAGGGTTTAGTTGACTGTGGCACCCCGTAAAAATTAGGTTCTCTTTTCCTTAAGTAAAATTTATATGCTGCAAAGTTTGCAAAATTTACCGTTACTCTCAACAAGAAGTCATTCTATGATCGTCATGCATTACTCCTTGTCATGAAAAGTTTAATTAGCACGCGAATATCACCATTATTACTCTTGTGTCTAAAATGATATTTTAGAACGTGTAGCGATAAAAACCATACTTATTTCACAATTGTAAAACAAAGCCATTTACTCGTATCATTTTACAAAACCATCTACACTCAATACCCGTGACTAAATTCAAAAAAAAAAGATGACAACTAGACATCATCATGCACACTTACATACTACCGCCAATAATTTCTTATTTCATTTCAAACTTCACATGCCTAGATACGTCTCATCACCTGGTACTCTTTTCAAAAGCTAGAACACC
>BQNB010039442.1:14011-48063 GCA_026074375.1 Tanacetum coccineum | reverse complement strand
CTTGGGATTGGGACAAGATCATCCACACTAGACTTTATTAATTCGTCAGTTTCCCTTGCGAGAATAGTGCTAATAACCGCATCACCCATTAAGAGGGTGTCTAAAGGTTCCTTGGTGAGTGAATCGATCTTATTATCTCCCTTGTCACTTCCCTCAAGATGATATAAGTCAACGGGAGGATCTTGATTAGAATTTATAAGGTTCATCATCTCTTGAAGACGATTTAAGTTATTTTCAACATCCATGTTAAGTAGTTCTAGAATTATGTTGAACTGTTCTTGAGTTTTGTTAAATCGTATATCAGATTCAATCATATATGTAATCAAATCTGCTCGAGTTATCTTACTTAGGGGGAGCGGCTGAGGGGGTGTGAACTGTGAAGGTTGGTCAAAATAAGGAAAGTCATAATTGTTACAAGGATTAGGCTCATAGATAAGCGAGTTCCTAGTTTGACAGTCGAACTGTTGTGGCTGACTCGGTGAATAATATGGAGGTTGGTTATAACCAAAATCTTGATTGTAACAGGGACCCTAATCATAATTGGGTATGTTCCTTGTTTGACAATCAAAGCTCGGGTGAGGGCTTCCTCCACAATACTCACACGAGTATGTCTGAATCGGGTGTTGTGGGAGTTGGTTAAAGAAATTAGGTGTTTCATTATAGGAATAAGGGTTTTGGTCATAGACAAACCCGTTTCCCGTACTTACATTTCTACACCCGGGACAATTTCCACCATTTCGGGGACCCCCACAACATGAGCAATGATATCGGCCAGATAATATTTTTATTTCAATTTGATTCAAAGCTCGGGAAAGTTTTGCCAGTTGCTCATTTAAAGCTTCCGAGTCAGACATAGCAGATAAAGAATTAAACGGATAAAAGAGTAAAGAAGATATGAATTAAACGAAATAAGAGGATAAAGGAGAATATTTTTATATTTTTATAAAGATAGTAAAAATAAAAATAAAAATAAAAATAAAATATTTTTTGCATTTTTTAATATTTATAATGAAAAGGAAAGATTAAAATAAAAATAAAATAAGAAGGAAAATATATATTTTTTTGAATTTTATTATTTATTTATTTATTTTTTTTTAAATACGAAAATAAACTTTCGGAAGAAATGATCTTTAAGGCACTAACTTCAAAACACCATGTAAAAATCGTACAACTCTCCTCGGTAGCGGTGCCAAAAACTGATTCGTCCCAAAATACTAGTCGAGTAATAATATAATATATAAGTAATCATGTCGGATAAAAATTACTTTAGGAAAAGTAATAATCGATCCTCTGGATGTCGTGTCCCAACGACAGATGTATTTGAAAATCACGAAAATATTCCAAATTTAATACTTGAATATCTTTTAATTTTTGGTTTTTGATTAAAACTAAATATAAAATAATACTAAACTAAATTATACTAATGAAGAGATATATATATAAAGGATATGCTTGCTAAGTGATTAGTTTAGATCCTTAATTGTGATCCAATTAATTAAGTCCTTATTGATGAACCAATATCTTTTAAAAAATTATTTTCTCACAATTTTGGCTTATATTGAAAACAACTTTTATCAAGATATCGATTACTAAATTAATGCCTAGTTATTCTTACAGATTTTGCCCGCTCGAATAACCAAAATAATAATCTAAGTAATATAAAAATCACTAATCAATATTATCCCTTTTTTATTAATCACACTTAATTCACTAAATAATTAATCACTTAACAAGCATATATAAAAAATTTACTCACTAAGCATATTAAGCAACAAATATGCAAATATAATCATTTTAAGCTAAATTAATCTAAACTACTAGTAATGAAAAGAGAAAGAGGATAGAACCGAATGATGAACCAAAATGATATAAAACCACCCGATCCTACAAACTTAATAAACAAATAAGCTTATCACTCTAAAGCTTCTACTTCACTAATTAGCAAATAAATGTGTCAACTTTATCTACTAATTACTTTCATAAAAATCATAAAGATCAAAACTTTATCTATTTATCAACCTTATAAGACCCTTAAGCTTCGGCCTTAGATGATGGAAGGATGAAATTAGAGATAAGACAAGAAAGCAAGAGATTAGGATAAATAAGCTATAAGCTAAAAAGCTTTAATTCCAAAATATTAAGTATTTTGAAATAGAAATGCTATAAGCTAATAGATCTAAATGATTAAGCTATTTCAATAAGACTAAAAAAAACTAAATTAAAAGGTTTTAAAAAAATAAGATAAAAACATTAAGCTAGAAAAATAAGCAATCGAAAATATGCTAGAATAAGCTAACTCAAAAAGCTTTAAATCAAAAACACTATAAAATAAGCTAGTCTAAATAAGCTATGGAAGTAGCTTATTAGAATATAAGCTTAAGAGATCGGATCCAAAAATAGGCTATTAGCATGAGCTTATTTGGAAATAAACAAAAGAAAAGGAGTAGAAAAATAAGCATAAGAAAATAAGCAAAAAGAAATAATAAGCATTAATAGAAACCAACCTTAATAAAAAGCATCTTCATTCATAAGCTAAAAAGAGTTGATTACAATAAGCTAGATAAGCTATAAAGCTTTTACAATAATATCAAAATAATCTACACTATTATACTCCTACTCCTAAATCTACACTATCCTATTTTTTTGATCTAAAAACTAATTATTCATTAGCTACTGCGTCTGGTTGCTTATATAGCCCAAGCCCAATAAGGGCATTTTCATCATTTCAGATCCTCCACTAATCACAGCTCTCTAAACAGGGGTATTTTTGACTTTTCTTGTGGGGAACGTGTTAATGAAGTTTCCTGGAAGGTGCCTTGATTGCCAATGATTGGCTTGGGAGGATAATAGCTGGATCCACTAATCATGCATGTACACGCGCGATTCTAGAACAATCATTATGGCTCGGGTGCCCCGAGCCAGCAACCGAGCCTTATCCGAGCCTCCAACCATGCCCAAACCTCCACCTCAAGTCCGAACCTAAAACCTACATAGAACCAAGATAGTAAAAATAAAAATAAAATATATAATAATCTTAAAATAATCTACACTATTCTACTCCTACTCCTAAATCTACACTACCCTATTTTTTTGATCTAAAAACTAATTATTCATTTGCTATTGCGTCTTGTTGCTTATATAGCCCAAGCCCAATGAGGGCATTTTCGTCATTCTAGATCCTTCACCAATCACAGCTCTCTAAAGAGGGGTATTTTTAACTTTTCTTATGGGGGAGCGTGTTAATGAAATTTCCTGGAAGGTGCCTTGATTGCCAATGATTTGATTGGGAGGATAACAACTGGATCCACCAATCATGCATGTACACGCGCGATTCTAGAACAATCATTGTGGCTCGGGTGCCCCGAGCCAGCAACCGAGCCTTATCCGAGCCTCCAACTATGCCTAAACCTCCACTTCAAGTCCGAACCTGACACCTGCGCAGAACCTCGTACTAATGATTAGAAGTGCCACGTGACAGCCTCTGATTGGCCAGCCGCCATGACATGGCACCCCATATGGCATCCACGTAGCAGGTCAATGACCGATCAATGCCGGTTACCGACTGGGTCAACAGTGGGTCAACCACCACCGGACCACCAGTCAACAGTGGCCAACGGCGGCAGTCAACGGTGGCCAACGATGGTCAACGGCGGTGATCAACGACGGTCAATGGTGGCGGACCACCGTTGACCACCGCCAGACCACCACCAGACCATCGGTCAATGGTGGTTTACTGTCAGTAAACGGTTGGGTAGGGTCGATCTGGTTTGGGTCGGGTTGCCACGTGGCACCACCTAAGTGGGCCACGTGGCCTGAGATATATATATCTTAGGTTGCACCGAATGGGAATCGAACCCATGACCTCATGTGAAGAGAAACATATGCAAGCCAGCTTTACTGCTGTGCTATGCATAGTTTCAATCATATAACGCAGTTATTTTAAAGGGTTAAGAGTTTTGGACCAGGATCAATTATATAAAATGTTCAAATAAAACGTGACCCGGTCCAAACAAGAAAGGTTTAAGGGGCAAGTAAGGTACCGATAGACTTGTAATTTCGTGCTCTTTCCAATGGAGTGATCGGGGAATTTTCATGACTTTATTTGGATATCGATAAACGCGAAAACGTCATCGAAAGATACCCGAAAATCACTGTTTTTGCTTCGTTTTCAATCCTTTGTACCTGTAAGACATAAAAACACAATACAAACATATTTGCATGATAATTACTCATATTTTAGTGTTTTAGTCCATTTTAATGTGTTTTCTGGCGTACAAATGATGTGTATTTAAGCACACATCAGTACCTATAGGCTTATTAATACTAGTTGTACAAGAAATTTTGGGTAAAAACGATTAAAAGTGAGTCTTTTTGTGTTTTGAAAAATTTAAGTTTTGTCTAGTAGAAGGCGAGTTAGCAATCTGCAGGTGAAGCCGATTTAACAATCTTTTTGTTCAAGGCGATTTAACAATCTTCTAGTTCAAGGCGATTTATCTATCTTCTAGTTCAAGGCGATTTAACAATCTTTAAGTTCAAGGCGATTTAACAATCTTCTAGTTCAAGGCGATTTAACAATCTTCTAGTCAAGGTGATTTATCAATCTTCTAGTTCAAGGCGAATTAACAATCTTCAAGTTCAAGGCGATTTAACAATCTTCTAGTTCAAGGCGATTTAACAATCATCTAGTTCAAGGCGAATTAACAAACCTTCAGTATAAGGCGAATTAACAATTTTCTTCGCAAGGCGATTTAACAGATGTCCAAGCAAAGGCGATTTAACAATTTGCTTTGAAAGGCGATTTAACAAATTCAAAAGGAAAATTGATTCACTTGAACTAAAATTCAAAACTCAAATTTGCTAAAGTAAAGTATACGGTTTATCTCTTTGATTTGTAAAATCCCATGAAACATTTAATTATCTTCCCTGTTTTATCAAGAGTTGTAAAATCCCGTGTAGTTTCAAGACTTACAACACTCAAAAGACAACTCACTAAAAACACGATTACTTTCAATCACCGTTAGATCCACAAGTAATCTAATAACATCAAATCAACATGGATTCAATGATTCCACTTGGACAAAAGAATACTCTTGCTGAGTGCATGATACTCTCTGGTTCTGACAATCATCCCCCAATGTTAGACAAGGACCTGTATGATTCGTGGAAAAGTAGAATGGAATTATACATGCAAAACAAAGAGCATGGAAGAATGATACTTGAATCAGTTGAAAACGGTCTACTCATTTGGCCTACTATTAAAGATAATGGGGTGACCAGAACAAAGAAATATGCTGAATTATCTGCTGCTGAGAAAATTCAAGCTGATTGTGATATGAAGGCAACCAATATCATTCTTCAAGGTCTACCAGCTGATATCTATTCACTTATGAATCATCACAGAGTTGCCAAGGATTTATAGGAGAGAGTTCAATTACTGATGCAAGGTACCTCTTTGACTAAGCAGGAAAGAGAGTGTAAATTGTATGATGCAGATTGATAAGTGTATCACATCCTAGGAGGGAATCACTTTATGAGTATTACTTGGATTCACTCAGCTGATTTAATGTCATGAACATTTACAACATGATGGAGCAATTTTCAAGTTTTACCAAGTTCTTAAACGTTTCCACCTGATATGGAGTAGTAAAAGTTTGTTGTGTGTCAAGCTCGTAAAGGATTTGCATACTACCAACTTTGATTAGCTTCATGCATATCTTGAACAACATGAACTCCATGCAAATGAAGTCCGTCTTCTGTGTGAACGCAATCAAGATCCATTTGCATTCGTTAGAAATCAGCAGATGACACCACCTCACTTCAACACTTATCAGTCTTTATATAACAATCCTCAGCTTCAACAACAGTTTCCACTAGGGGTGTTATCGGGTCGGGTTATCAGGTTATCAGGTTATCAGGTTATCAGGTCTTGTCAGGTAGGGTTGAGTCAGGTTTTGGTTAGAAAAAACTGACCCGCAACCCGACCCGATAAGAAGTCGGGTTATCGGGTTCGAGTTAATATCGGGTTGGGTGTTATCGGGTCGGGTGGTTCGGGTTAATCAGGTTGGCTTATATAATTTAACAAAAAAATATTAAAGCTTACTATACTTGTCATTATATTTTATTTTTGATAGCTAAAAAATGTTAACAATATATTACAGTAAGAGTAAAAATGATTAACAGCAGGGAGTAAAAAAACACAAGTAGGTAACAACACAAATATGTCGTAAACAAAAATATGTAGCAGCTAACGTGATTAAAACATTTCAAAGATGCTACTGTAATTCAACTTTTGTAATAATTCATATATAAGACTAAAATAAGTAAAGCTAGTACGCATCAGCTAAAAGTAAGTATTACAGTAGCACAACTGGTTTCTTTTTTGTCAAGGATTCTTAACTAAACAATAAATTAAAACAAATATGAATTACAAAAATTTAATTTTGGGTCTTATCGGGTTGACCCGATAACCCGATAATAATTATTCTTTAACCTGAACCCGACCCGATAACACTATCGGGTTATCAGGTTCGGGTCAAAACAACCAGACAATATTTTTAAACCCGATTTAACCCGACCTGATATGCCTTATTGGGTTCGGGTTCGGGTCGGGTCAACTCGACCCTACTGACACCCCTAGTTTCCACCATCTCAATATAGAACAATTCATCCCACTCAACATTAGTCATCTACTTATCCATCAGAACCTCAATTCAATCATTCATCGGTTCCACCATCATATCTATATCAGTCTCAAATGAATCATCAAACCTCATCTGTTTCATAAATTGCTTATCAATCACCTCAAGTTTCTACATAACCTATGACTGAGTCACCTCTTGTGGACTCAGGTCTTGCTGTTCTTGTATTCTCTCTAGGAGATGATCCAATTGCTTGTCTCAACAAGGTAATGGCTTTTCTAACAGCTGTAGCTTCCTCAAGGTTCCCCTCAACCAATAATCAACTAAGAACTTCATTGAATCCAAGAAACCAAGCCACTATTCAAGATGGCAGGGTCACAGTGCAACAAGTTCAGGGGAGACAAGGTCAAAGTTATTCTGGTACTGGTTATAAGAGTAATGCTACTAGTTTTGGGGGAAACAATGCAAGTAGATAGGCAAGGGTTGTTAAATGCTACAACTATCAAGGTGAAGGACATATGGCTAGGCAACGCACTCAGCCTAAGCGACCAAGGAATGCAGCGTGGTATAAGGATAAAGCAATGTTAGCTAAAGCTCAAGAAGCTGGACAAATTTTAGATGAAGAGCAACTCGTATTTATTGCAGATCTAGGGGTTTCAGACGGTCAAGTTGTTCAGACAATCATTCCAAACAATGCTGCTTTTTAGACTGAGGATCTTGATACGTATGATTCTGACTGTGATGATGTCTCGAATGCCAAAGCGGTTCTCATGGCCAACATTTCTAACTATGGTTTTGACGTTATCTCAGAGGTACCTCATTCTGAAACCTATCTTAATGATATAGAAAATGAAAGTGTGCATGCAAAGCAGGATTTTGAACAACCACAAGTTGTGGATTTTATAGATAATGAGATACATAGTGATAGCAATATCATTCCATACTCTCAATATTTCCAAGAAACACATCAGGCAAATGTTCAAGATACTAATTTGTAAGCACAAAAAGATTCAATGATCTTATCTGTGATAGAACAAATGTCAAAAAACCAAATTATTTAATTCATTAAATATTGGGAAAGGCTAATAAGGAATAGGAATAATATTCAAAAAAAAAACCAGAATAATGATTAGTAAACCGACTAAGCTCGAGAGATATAAAGAACGAGTCAAAACTTTTGAACAACGTCTTAATATTGATTTAAGCAGTCGTGAAAAAATGAATTGAATTCTCAAAATGGTGATATGATACTTAGAAAAGCTTGCACTGAGAAGCACAAGTTTGAACTAATTGAGAAAAATCTTTCTAAACAAATCAAAGAAAAGGAATGTTTATTGCAAACATTCACAGTTTTCAAAAATGAATCCAAAAAAAAGAAAATAAATATATGGAAAATGAAATTGATTTGGAAAAGAAGATAAAGGAACTTGATAATATTATTTTTAGAGTGGGTCAGTCTGTTCAAACAGTGCACATGTTAACAAAGCCTCATGTTTTTTATGTTAATATACACAAACAAGCTCTAGGTTATCAAAATCCGTTTTATCTTAAGAAAGCTCAGTGGATTTAACCAACCTTGTATGATGGTATTGTTATTTCTGCTAAACATGTTGCTATGCTTGTGATTGATGATGAGGAAACATTGATTTTGGAAGAAGAGAGTCGATCAAAAATATCTGAAAAAGAAAAGGACTCAAAGGCCATTAAACAAAACATTTCTCATAAACCTATTGATTATGAAAAATTAAATAGACTATCCGATGATGTTGGGAAACGTTTTACTCCACAACAAGAATTGTCGGTTGAACAAGCTTTCTGGTTGCGTATGTCTAATCCTACCAATAAATCTTCTGATGCATCACCTGTCAAAATAGAAGCTCCTAAGGAACTTCCTAAGGTAAGCTTGGTGAATGAAAGCCTTAAAAAGCTTATATTTCACCTTGCCAGGTTTAACAACGTGGTGAAGATAAGGACTACACCTGATGCTTGTACAGAAGGTGAATGGGGGTTTGAACATACTAAAGTTATTTTTAATAAGGAAATTATTCCATTTCTAAAATCTTTAAAAGACATCTTCAATGTGTTTTATAAAGATCTTCTAAATGAAATAATGGAAGTACAAACAGTTTTTAACCAAATAGATGCTGCTATTCAACAGCCTTCAGTTAACAAACAATTTTTGGAAATTGCTAAGAAAGAATTACTTTTGGAAAATGATCTAATGTTACAACAAATCATGTCTCAAGATGTTCTTTTAACTGTGATGAATTCTATGTCTTTGATTGGTGAATCTGTGAATATGGATAGAAAGAGAAATGAATCTTGTAATAAGTGTTTCAATCTTAAGGCTGAGCATTTAAAATCACAAAATGCGCATAATGATCTTTTGAAAAGTTACTCACAACTTGAAAGACATTGTATTTCTCTTGAATTGTCAATACAACTTAATCAAGAAATTTTTCAAAAACATGAATCTTGTGATAATCAAAATACTCTCGAAATACCAAATTTTTTTGAAAATAATGATTTGAAAGCTTACTTATAAGACAAAGACACTACCATTTATAAGTTGATGGAAATTATAAAATCAATGAGAGAAAAGTCCAAGGAAGAGAATGTCAATTATGATTTTTGTAAAATTGAGACCAAAAACGTGGAACTAGAGAATAGTGTGGTAAATTTGCTTTCAGAAACGAGCGTCTTTGTAAAGAAATTAATCACGTGAAACAGGTTTTTAAAGATCAGTTTGACTCAATAAAAAAGACACGTGTTCGTACTAAAGAACAAAGTGACTCTTTAATTGATAAACTAAACTTAAAAACTGCTAACAATGAGGATTTAAAAGCTCAAATTCAAGATAAGGTTTTTGTGATAACGTCATTCAAAAATGATTTACGAAAAGTAAAAGGAAAAGAAATTGTTGATATTGCTGCACAAATACCATCTGCCAACACTATTATTCCAGGAATGTTCAATCTAGATTTAGAACCTTTGGCTCCCAGGTCATTGCAAAATAGGGAAGCTCACATAGATTGCCTTAAGTACACTTAGGAACAAGTTGATATTCTTTAGGGAATAGTTGAACAAGCTAAAGCTAAACAGCCTTTAGATAATGCGTTAGACTTTGCCTGTAAGCATGCCCAATGAATTCAGGAGTTACTTGCATATGTTCAAGATACATGCCCTAATGCGATTAAACTTAGTGCGAAAAAGGTTGCTGTCACACCCAAAAACAATGTCAAGAAAGTTAGGTTTGCTGAACCTCTCACATCCTCAAGCAACATTAAACAGGTAGAGTCATCTACAACATCAGATTCTAACACACTTGTGTTGTCTCTTACAGGATTGAAGTGTTCTACTAGTAATTGCGGATCAAAGCCTACAGACAATAAAAAGAATGATAGGATCTCGCAAACCTAAGTAGGAACATGGAGAATAAAGTAGAAGCCCAACCTAAGAAAGTTAATAAAAAGAATCGTGTTGTTGAATCTATTCGTGATGTTGATGTTAAGTATTCACTGTTAAATGCGAATTCTGAACCTATTTGTGTTACTTGTAAGAAATCTATGTTTGATGGTGTTCATGATATGTGTCTTCTTGATTTTGTGGAAAATGTAAATAGCCGTGCTAAACCTGCTCAGAAACATAAAAAATATTTGGAAACCTACGGGTCATGTATTCACTGAAGTAGGACTTAAGTGGAAACCAACAGGCAGAACTTTTACTATAGTTGGTAACTCGTGCCCTTTAACTAGGTTCACTTCAGCTAACGTAGTGCCTCCTAATAAAACCACTTCCCACTCAGTTGAAACACAAAAACCAGAGCTTAAAATCTACAACATGAAACCCAAAAATGTTAAAAATTTAGGTTCGAGTAAAAAAGCTAAGATTGTAGAATCTAAGAATGCTAACCACTCGGAATTCAATAATACTTGGGGATCCAATGCTACAGATATTCCATCTTCTTCTTTTTTTGTCATGATAGGTTGTCCAGATTGTTATCTAGTATCTGGACTCTGGATGTTCGAAACATATGACAAGGAACCACTCTCAGCTCATGAACTTTGTTAATAAATTTCTAGGTATAGTTAGATTCGGGAACGACTATATTACAAGAATTCTGGGGTATGGTGACTATCAGCTAGGAAATGTTACTATTTCAAGAGTATACTACGTCAAGGGGCTTGGACATAACTTGCTTTCTGTTGGTCTATTTTACGACGCAGATCTTGAAGTCGCATTTCAGAAAAACTCTTGCTTTATTCGTAATTTAGAAGGTGTTGATCTACTTTTCGGATCACGTGACATAAATTTGTACACAATTTCTCTTGATGACATGCTTAAAACATCTCCGATCAGTCTTCTATCTAAAGCATCAAAGACTAAGAGCTGGTTATGGCATTGTGTTTATCTCATCTTAACTTTGGTACTGTTAACAAGCTAGCTAAAGACGGTCTTACACGAGGCATGCCAAGACTTAAATTTCAAAAAGATCATATGTGTTCAAGATGTGCATTAGGAAAAAGAAAGAAATCCTCTCATCAACCCAAAGCTGAAGACACTAACCAGGAGAAACTATATCTTCTGCATATGGATTTGTGTGACCTAATGTCTATGGAGATTATTAACGGGAAAAGGTATATCTTAGTGATTGTCGACGATTACTCAAGATTTACTTGGGTCAGATTTTTGAGGACAAAAGATGAAGCTCCAGAGGCCATCATCAAATGTATCAAAAATATTCAAGTTCATTTTAATGCCACCGTTTGTAATGTTCGAACAGATAATGGAACCGGATTTTTTAATCAGACACTTCGTAAATTTTATAAAAATGTTAGCATCTCGCATCAAACATTTATTGCTCGCACTCCTTAGCAGAACGGCATTGTCAAAAGGCAAAACCAAACTCTTGTAGAAGTTGTTTGTACAATGTTAATATTTTCAAAATCTCTATTATTTTTATGGGCCAAAGCAATCAATATAGCCTGTTACGCCTAAAACAATTCATTAATCCTCCTTCAAGACAACAAAACTCCATATGAGCTTATGTAAGATAAGAAACTAGATTTATCATTCTTTCATGTCTTTGGTGCACTTTGTTATCCTACCAATGACAATGACAACCTGGGTAAATTAGATGCAAAAACTGACATTGGTATTTTCGTTGGTTACGCGGCCGCAAAGAAAGCATTCAGGATCTACAACAAAAGAACCCAGAAAATTATTGAAACAATTCATGTGACATTTGATGAGCTAACATCTATGGCTTCTAAATAATTCAGTTCAGGACCCGGGCTTCATTCAATGACTCCTGCAACATCCAGTTCAGGACTCATTCCAAATGCTATTCCTCAACAACCTTTTATTCCACCACCAAGAGATGATTGGGATCACTTGTTTCAACCTATGTTCGATGAATACTTCACTCCTCCATCTATTGCTGTTTCTCCAGTTCAAGAAGCTGCTGCTTTGAGAGCTGTGGTTTTAACCGATTCTCTTGTGTCAACTTCCATTGACCAGGATTCTCTATCAACACAAGAACAAGAACAATCTCTAAACATTTCTCAAAGTTTTGAATAATCCCCAAAAACACTAATTTTTTATGATGATCCACTTTATGAATCTCTTCATGAAGAATCAACTTCTCAAGGATCATCATCGAATGTGAGACAAACCCACACTCCATTTGAACACCTTGGTAAATGGACTAAGGATCATCCTATAGCAAACATGATCGGAGATCCTTCTCGCTCTGTCTCTACTAGAAAACAACTCCAAACTGACGTCATGTGGTGTTATTTTGATGCCTTCCTAGCTTTTGTAGAACCAAAGAATTTCAAACAAGAAATGACTAAACCTTCATGGATCGATGCAATGCAAGAAGAAATTCATGAATTTCAAAGACTAGAAGTTTGAGAATTGGTGCCGTGTCCAGATAAAGTGTTATTGATCAAACTAAAATGGATTTATAAATTCAAGATGGATGAATTTGGCGGGGTACTAAAGAATAAGGCTAGACTAGTTGCTCAAGGATTCAGGCAAGAAGAGGGATTTGATTTTGAGAAATCATTTGCACCGGTTGCTAGAATAGAGGCCATCTGTATCTTTGTAGAAAATGCCGCTCATAAGAATTTACGATCTACCAGATGGACGTCAAAATGACTTTCTTGATTGGCGAGCTCAAAGAAGAGGTCTACGTTTCTCAACTAGAAGGATTTTTTGATTAGGACAACCCATCGCATGTGTACAAGCGCTAAACAAAAAGGGCCTCTACGGTCTCAAATCAGACCACGTGGATGGTACGACTTGCTGTCAGCTTTCCTAATTATATCATTTCACCAAAGGTGCAGTTGATCCTACACTCTTTAACGAACAGCTTTGGATACGGCTTTATTACTGGTATAAATTTATATTGATGATATAATATTTGCATCCACTAATACTGCCATGTGTAATGAGTTTGTTAATCAGATGACCACTAAGTTCAAGATGTCAATGATGGGCATATGTCATTCTTTTTAGGATTACAAATCTCTCAAAGTCCTGGAGGCATCTTTATAAACCAATCTAAATATGCTTATAAAATTGTTAAAAAATATGGTATGCTATCCAGTGATTCTGTAGACACACCTATGGTAGAAAAGAGTAAACTAGATGAAGATCTACAAGGGAAACCAGTTGATGCTACACTTTATCGTGGCATGATTGGATCCCTTATGTATCTTACATCCGGCAGACCTAACCTTATTTATGCAGTCTGCTTATGTGACCGGTATCAGGTAAAGCCTACCGAAAAGCACTTAAATGCGGTTAAACGGATCTTTTGATACCTAAAGGGAACCATTGACATAGGTCTCTGGTACTCGAAGGACACCGATATGTCACTTACAGCATATGCAGATGCCGACCATGTAGTGTGTCAGGACACTAGACGCAGTACATCAGGAAGTGCTCAGTTCTTAGGTGACAAACTTGTTAGTTGGTCGTTCAAGAAGAAAAAGTGCACTGCCATCTAAAGTACAGAGGCTGAATATATTGCCTTATCTGGGTGTTGTGCTCAAATCTTATGGATGCAGATTTTGGCTTTCAATTCAATGAGATTCCTCTGTACTACGACAATAAGAGTGCGATTGCTTTATGTTGCAACAATATTCAACACTCACGAGCTAAGCACATTAATGTTTGCTACCATTTTATAAAGGATCAAGTGGAGAATAGAATCGTAAAGCTATACTTTGTCCGGACTGAATACCAACTGGCTGGCATCTTTACCAAACCTTTGCCAAGAGAAAGATTCAATTTCTTAATCGAAAAGCTTGGTATGAGAAGCATGTCTCTGGAAACGTTGAAACATCTGGCAGAGGATACAGATGAGTGATGGTGGTAACTTATATCCTGTATCATATGTATAAAAGAAAAACATAAAAACACAAAAATATTTTTCTTTTATATAAATTTTTCAAAAAAGAAAATTAAAAAAATCAAAAATTAAAAAAATATAAAAATATGTATCTCTGGCATGTCTTCTGAAAATCGATAACATTTACGGCCTTAGAAATTTCATTTAATAATGATACGAGGCTGTAAATGAAGTTCGAGCAGAAGTTTCAAAAGCTTTCAAAACATGCCAAAATGGCTTGCTATTATTTCAGATAGCAACCCGATCATCATCTTAAAGGCAAGTATTTCAAAAAAAAATCTTGACCTCATAACGAGAATGTATTCTTGGACATGGTCTACTTTATGACCATGCAAAGGCTTGTGTTTACTTTGCAACACAACCCGTGCTTTCTATGTACCATGTGTGTACGTGTTAGTGCGCTTATGTGTGAAAATAAGAGAAATCTTATTTAATTGGTGTTTGTTTTTCTAAATTAAACAATACTTCATCAGAAAATGCTTTTCAAAGACATTTGACCACTCAAACAACGACTACAGCTCTTTAAATATAAAACAAGTCATTATTTGAGGGGGAGATAATGTCAAATGTCTTCTTTATAAAATTAGTTTGTAATAAAGGAAAAGGTTTTAAACTATAACGGGTTAACAATTAAAGGGGAGTTAATTAAGTTTAGATTATGTGAGCTTTAACTATTATGTGTTTATGCATTTAGGGAGTATATGTGCAAATATAAGGTTCTAGGTATAATAGTTATAAATATTAAGGACTGTTTGTGCCATGTGTTAAACTTTAAATGCCTAATAAAACTTATATAAGAAACATGTAAAGGTTATGAAACTTGAGGGGGTGATTGTGTTAAAAATGAATTTAGTTTTATAACACACTACCCACCCCGTTTTCTTCTTCACACATAAACACAACACTTAGAAAAACTTTTCCCTCCTCACACTTGTTCGAATTTGCCATCTCTTTTTCTCCATTTTCAGTGATTAACAAGCAAAAGGTATAACTAATAACATGTTTCCCATATCCTAAACTACATATTCCACAAAGGAATTGAAGTTTCATCCACACTTGATCACGAAAACCCTAAATTTCAAATTAGGGTTCTTCAAAATCAAATGTGATTAAAACCTTAAATTGATTAAGGAGTTTTGTTAGTTTAGGTGTGTAGAACACTCAGTTAAAACTGTTTCTTGATTGGTTAACATATGTTTATGATTTTGTTAATTCTTGTTAGCAAAAATGTGTGTTTTTGGGATTTAGTGAAATATGTTTATGGGTTTTGTGCTAGAATGATTGTATTCACTTCCTTAAATATGTTCGAGCAATAAAAGGCATTCCTTATTTGTAGTTTCTTGAATGAATGTGTTATAATGTCTAAACATGCTCGTTTTTGGAATATTCTTGTCATTTCTGTGGTTTAAGTATGTTATGAATGCTTGCGAGTGTTGTATAAATGATAAGATAGTTAAATGATCATATGACAGTGCTTAAAATTTCAAATGTGTGGTAATGTGTTGAGAAGGCGTATTAACAACACCCCTTTAGAAGGCGAGTTAACAACACCCCTTCAGAAGGCGAGTTATCAACACCCCTTCAGAAGGCGAGTTAACAACATGCCTTCAAGAGGCGAGTTAACAACATGCCTACATGAGGCGAGTTAACAACCTCATTTAGGAGGCGAAATAACAACGTTATTAAGGAGACGAGTTAACAACCCTATTCAGAAGACGAATTATTAATATCAATAGGAGGCAATTTAGCAATGACTTAAGAAATTTTAAGATTGAATTTTTTCTGAAGGCAATTTTTAACTCAAGTTAGGTAGCTAATTAAAATTGGTTAATTATGCAATCTAAACAAGTTAAGTAGGCTATATATTAAGGTTCAAAAAGAATATCTGAACATGACTTAGGTACCTTATTCTCTACAAGTTAGTTTGAATAGGATTCCAAAAGCGCTATTTCTGTTGTCTAAAAGCCTTTCACGTTATGCCCAATTAAGTTGCCCTTCGGATGATTAGATCTTAGTCAATCATGCTTAATGCCTTAATGTGCCTAATCATTAAAATCATATCGCAATATGAATCAAGCTTAAGTATTCAACTATCAAAGGCCTTTTAGTGTGTTATATATAAAATTGGTTATATATATAAGCTGTATTGGTCAAAGCTTAGCAGAAATATGAATACCACTCAAGCTCAATAGAAAGCCCTTGATGATGCCGTTGTTACCCCGACAGATCGTCTTGAGTTTGGGAAATACAACACGAGACTCAAAACAGACATCAAACCAAAAGAAGCTACATTTCAAGTGGTGCTGGATGCTGTTGCTCTTACTCCCTTCTACCAAGCATTCCTGGTCACTATAGAAGTTCCTGCTATTTATATGCAAGAATTTTAGGCTATAGTTTCCATTCATAAGTCATCTATCAGGTTTATGATAAACAAGAAGAAATTCTCTCTTGATGTTGAAATTTTTAGTGAAATTCTCCAGATCTGCCCTAAAATTCCAAGACAAGAATTTAAAGACCTCCCACTGAAACATGACTTTCTCTCTTTCATCAAAGATCTTGGACACTCTGGAGATATCATCTACCTCACTGATGTGAGTGTTGACTACTTACACCAACCATGAAGAGCATTTGCCACCATCATCAACAACACAAGATTTGTCTGTCTCGTGCTCAAATCCTCTGGGGCATGTTCCATAAGAAGTATATCGAATATTTGTATCAACTCTGGGAAGATTTCTTATTCTAGATTGGAAACAAAGATGCTAAGAAGACAAACAAGATGTTATATCATAGATTCACAAAGATCATCATTGATTACTTCATATCAAAGGATCAGTCTATTTCAAGAAAAACAAGATGTTTTAGCACACTGCTCGAGATGACCCCATGTTTACTTCTATAAGACATATCTCCAGACATGAAGATACTCAAGTATATGGTACCATTTGTTACATGATATCATTTCATCACCTTAAAAACAAAAATAAGAAAAATATTTTAGAGAGAGAAAGAACTAGAGAGAGAGACAAAGAAAGAAAAAAGATGGTTACTTGCACTAGAAAAGAAAATGAGAAGCAACACCCTCTCCACACTTGGAGAGGGCTTTATATAGTTACAAGAGATAAAACCCTACTTGGTTTGTATGGGCTTTATGTTGGGCTGGTCCTAATACAAATGGGCTTAAGCCCGACACCTAGGCCCAATTAGCTTAAATAAATTCTCGTAAATTATGTTTTTCTTATACAAGGCTCGGGAATAATAATGACATCACTTTACTAAAAACACAACTAACAATCTCCCGCTAAGGGGTGGTCATTAAATTATGGATCCTTCTTGTGACATCTTGAGTCTTGGAGCCTTATATTCTTGGGAATTGTTTTTGAAGTTCCATTTGCATGCTTGAGATCTTGGATCTTGATCTTTAACTTGATATTCTTTGATAAAATATTGATATCATGGTCTTTGGCCTTGATTTGTCTTGACTACTGAGATCTTTAAATCTTTATCCTTGAATCTTTATGCCTCCTAGCGATCTTGTGTCTCCACCCTCATACTTAAGATCTTAAAAGCTTGCTAACAATCTCCCTTAATATTTCCTTTAACATGATTACTTGTACCATATCATGGTAGGAGTAGTACTTGATCTACTTGTAAGATATATCTTTGTTATTGTCTGGCAATCTTGTCAAAAATGTTCTTTTAAGGAAGTGCTTATACATCAGAGATTACAGAAGACTTTGATAGTTTGAGCTTTAATCATGTATATATCTTTGTCGATTGAGCACGAGGTCTTGAATCTTGACTTCATTGGAATGAGGTTGTAACGCCGTCACTTATACCTGAAAATTGATGTTAGTGATAAACAACAGATATAGACGAATATGACTTTGTCATTCGTCTTGATTTCTGTTACATTAACCTTCGGTTCCGTGAGGACCATTTTACAGTATAAATAATGTACCTGTGATTAGGTAGGTTCAATTTAGAAGAACCTCCTTGACAGGGTTTCTAGCTCAAAGTATTAGATCCTCTAACGCGATTGCATTAGATTCACCGTACTTGCTTGTTCTCATTACCAGAACGTCTCAAAGCAGACAGCACGGTAAGAGTGAATCAGATAGTTACTATCTTTCTGACTGAGTCGTCAATTCATATACTGGACCAAAATAGATATCCAGTTGACACAAGCTTGATTCATTTAGAATCTCGCAAGTAACCTACCAAGAGCTTGTTTGATGTTGGCTCAAAAAGGATTTCCATCGTCATTGTGAATACTAAAGAGTATCACTCTGATGTTCTGGCAATTATCACAAGGATAATGCGTAGGGCTTTTTGATACCAAATGCTGTATAATGATGTATGACATTTTATATATTGGAATTTGTGTCCTAGTGAGATTTTTGATGGATCTCATTGGCTCTAGACTCTATAAGTGCACATTTGTTATTTGGTAATCAAAGGATGGAGCGAACTGCCACATTTTCAATATCAACGATATCATAATGAGAAAGCCAAAAGAAACGTGTTGATCTCCATGAGAAATGAAACAAAAATCTTTTGAGAGATTCTGAGTGGCTAAGGAGGGTTGTGCATTGCATCACTAGGTCCATGATGTCAGTCTTCAATATCATAATTATCTTTGTGATTACCATTAGATTATGTATTGACCTGGTTTCTGCCTAGGATTGTATGGAGGGCTTCTTTCTTTTCACCCTTTATCCTTACAATTCTTTTTCATTCTTAAACCTCTTCAGTGCTTATCGAGACTTCATGACTAGTACCTTGTTGGGTTTGTTCTGGTACTAGCTCCATCTCAGTCAGCACTATTCCCTTATACTCACTTTACTCCTTTTTTTCAATCATACCTAGGACTTCTACTCTATCTAATGAAGTGTTCCTAGATAGATCCCTCCGGTTCTGGCTGGATTATAAAACGCATATACCTAACCTCAACCACCTTATAACTCCTTGAGAAACAATAGTTGGTCGGTCTTTGGGGTATTGCCATGAAGATTCATAAAACCATTTGATAAAAAATCAATCAACGTATCTGAGAAATCATTTGAGACACATTGAGTGTTTCCAGAGTTACCAAAAAGCCCCCTACACATATGCATAATATTATGAAAGAGTTTTGCACATGCGAGGTTTGGGAATGCACTTATAGATTGAAGATCGTATCCATTATTAATCATCACTATTCTCCCCCTCAAAATTTGCATATGTGTTTACAATTTTTGACAATTAGTGAATTAAAAACAAGTTAATGTCAGGAATTCACATGAGCCTAACTTAGTCTAGGGAGAACAAGAGTGCATGCATAATGAATCATATTATTATACTCCCCCTTAATTATAGAATAGATTGAAAACTTGGAGTGGGAGTTTGTTGAGCAAACAATTTTGAAAGAATTTGAAATTTTCTTTTTGAAAATATCTTGAAAAATTATGCTCAACAGGAAAATATGTGAGATATATCTTATTTACCATCATTTTCCTTAGAACTTCTCTTGAGCATTCAAAACTTTGAATGTTTATATGACTTTGCTCAAGACCGAGAAGATATGAGCTTCCCGTTGTTTAGGATAAATGTACATAAATGAACATTTTCCTTTCTTTGGAGACCGAGTCCTAAGCTGACATTTACTTAGAAGTCGTAGAGAAAAAAATGAAAGGACATGTTTTGAAAGCATTTGAAACTCTCGCTCGAACTTCATTTATTCACCTGTGTTAATATTAATCAACATTTCTAGGTGCGCAAATGTTATCGATTGTCGAGAGACATGTCGGAGAAGATTCTTTTTGTATTTTTGAAATTTTTTGATTTTGTATTTTGCTTTTATAGGTTTTATATTTTTGTATTTTCTTTTTCTTGGTTTTATATTTTTGTATTTTGTTTTTCTGATAAAATATATACAAAGAATTACTGAGATTTTGCAAGACGTTCAAGTTCTTTAGGAGATAAACTGCGCATACCAAGGCGACGAACCAAATAGTTGAATCGGTCTACTGGAAGAGCTTTGGTGAAGAGGTCGGCCAGTTGGTAATCCGTCTTGACAAAATACAGTTCAATCGTACCCTTTTCCATGTGTTCCTTTATGAAATGGTAGCGGACAGCGACGTGTTTTGTTCTTGAGTGTTAGACCAGGTTGCAGGATATGGCTATGGCTGATTTCAAATCACAATAGATTAGAATCTTGTTAAAGTGATAGCCATAATCCGTTAACTATGTCCTCATCCAAATGACTTAGGCACATCAAGTGAATAGAGACACATATTCTGCTTTCGTGGTAGACAGCGCCATACAGTCTTGTTTCTTTGAGGATAGCTAACGAGCTTTTTGCCTAAGAATTGAGCTCCACCGGAAGTACTCTTGAAGGTGTCTTTACCTCCCGCATAATCAGCATCTGAAAATCTGGTTAGTTCAAAACCAAAATCCTTCGTATACTAAAGACCCGTATTAATGGTTCCCCGGAGATAATGATAGATCCTTTTAACCTCCTTGAGGTGTTTCTCGGTTGGCTTAGCCTGGTACCGAACACATAAACAAGTAGCATGTACAATGTCCAGTCTACTAGACGTAAGATACATTAGGGCACCAATCATGCTATGATATTTTGTTACATCGACTGGAGACCCATTTTGATGTAGGTCAAGCCTATCTTTGATCTCCATTGGAGTACCAATGGGATCACAAGTATCCATTCCATATTTTTTAAGGATTTCTAACACGTAGTTGGACTGGTTTATGAAGATACCACGAGGGGATTGGTTAACTTGTAAACCAAGAAAAAATGTCATTTCTCCCATCATCGACATTTCAAAGCGGCTTTTCATGAGGTCAAAAAATAGTTAGGTATACCTAGGGTGTGTAGAACCAAAGATAATATCATCAACATAGACATGTGCCACTAAGATGTCGTCGTCAAAGCCCCTTATAAACAACGTTGGATCAATGGTGCCTTTGAAGAAGTGATTATGTAGGAGAAACATTGACAATTCATCGTACCATGCCTTTGGTGCTTACTTTAACCCATATAGTGCCTTCTTTAACTTGTAGACATGGCTTGGATGATCAACATCGATGAAACCTTCAGGTTGACACACGTACACATCTTCTTTTAGCGTACCATGTAAGAATGTAGTTTTCACGTCCATTTGAAACACCGTGAACAATTTGTCTGCAACATATGCCAAAAATATCCTAATAGCTTCCATTCTAGCAACCGGAGCCAAGGATTCTTCAAAATCTATTCCTTCCTCTTGGCGGTACCCTCTCACAACCAGACGAGTCTTGTTTTGGATGACCATGTTTTCTTTATCATGCTTGTTTTTGAATAATCATTTCAAAGTAAGAGGTTTTATGTTATCCGGAAGAGGAACTAACACCCATACATCAAGCCATTTGAACTGAAGAAGCTCTTCTTGCATTGATTCAATCCATGCAGGATCGATCATAACCTCTTTGACATTCTTTGATTCTATAGTGCTCACGGTTAATGCATACATGCACATGTCACCATCTAATCAGAGTTGATTCCTTGTCAAAACTAGTCGTGAGGTTTCTCCTATCACTTGTTCCAGAGGGTGATCCTTAGTCTATTGATATTCATGAAGGTATGGTTTGTAGAATGTATGCATGTTCGATGGATCCACATATTGTGAAGATGACGATTCAGCATCACGTGTGTATGGAGTAGCAAAAGGATTTACAAATGTATTATCATCAAACATAGCATTTGGAACATTGTCAGCAATTGTTGTGGGTTGATGCTGAACATGTTGTTGTGTTTCGAGCTCATCAACATCCTATGAAGTGTTTGGAAAATTTGTTGCTTGAGAGGATGCATTTGTCGGTGTCGGTGCGGTGTCTGTTGTTGTTGTAGTTGCTGTTGGAGTCTGAAGAGCTTGAGGTACTTGAGCAACTAGGGTAGTTCTTGGAGTAGCTAACAGGTGACCACCAATATAATCATCATACATAGCTTCAAACAGTAAATCCAATTCACCTTCAGTTGGTTGTTGAGTTGTTATTGTTGACGAAGCATAAGTAAGATCAAGTCCTGAACTGATCTGTCCAAAAGTCATGCTTTGAAGCCCGGGTTTTGAACTGCTTTGTTCAAAAGCCATAGCTGAAAGCTCATCAAATGTCACATTCATTGTCTCTATGATTTTTTTTCCTTTGGTTGTAAACTCTATAAGTACAGGAATCAACAGAATAACCAATGAAAAAGCCAATATCACTTTTTGCACCAAGCTTCCCAATTCTTCACGATCATTCTTGGGATAACAGAGAGCCCCAAATACATGTAGAAAGGAGATATCCGGTTTTCTGCCGTTAATGAGCTCGTATGGTGTTTTGTTAAACTAACGGTGAATGATGGAACGGTTTTGAGTGAAGCACGCAGTAGCAATCGATTCAGCTCATAAGAATAACGGTGCAAGAGAGAAAATCAACATTTTTCTAACAACCTCTAATAATGTCCGATTTCTTTGTTCCACTACTCCATTTTGTTAAGGTGTTCGGATAGAAGAAGCTTGGTGAGAGATGCCAACACTATCAAAGTATTCTTTACGGGTTTGATTTTTGAATTCTGTGCCGTTGTCGATTCTTATGATGATGACAGGAGATTGAAGAAGGACAGTGATTCTTTTCAGGAAGGTTTTAATCACTTATGGTGCTTTAACTTTTGATCTGCGAAAATGTACCTAAGTGTAACAAGAGTAATCGTCCATAATCACCAAAACATACCACTTTCCATTTATGCTTGCATTTCTTATTGGACCACATAAATCCATATGAAGAAGGTGTAACCTCTGCTTAGAATTTGGAACTGGTTTGGGTGGGTGAGATACCCTTTTGCTTTTTCCTTACTCACATAAAGGACAAAGATGTTCTTTATGATATTTGAATTTTGGAAGACCGGTGACAAGATCGTTTTTGGCAAGGTCATTTATGATGTCAAAATTGAGGTAGGATAAATGTTGATTCCATAACTAGGACTTGGTAGAAGTAGCATGAGCCATGATGCAAATTGGAGAAGCAGAGGCCATTTCATGGAGATTGATGGTGTAAAGGTTTGTTGTGCGATTTCCTTTTAACAAATCAACTCCTTCTATGTTTCTGATGAAACATGTGTTTCTTCTAAAAGCGACCTCTAAATCTGAATCACAAAACTGCCCAACCGAGAACAGGTTGTGCCCCAAGCCCTTAACGAAATAAACCCTGGTGATTAAAATATTTCCTCATTGAAGATCACCAAAACCCATAATTGCAGCAACATGATAATTTCCAAAGCGAATGGTTCCCAAAAACTTCCAGACAAAATTGATGAGAAGCTTTAGATTCCTGGTCATATGCTTGGAACAACCCGAGTCGACGCGCCATAAACAAATTTGGATAACCTGCCAAGAAAATAAGTAGAATTTGGAAACCGTTTGATTGTATGTTCCAGAGGGTTAGAAGTACATGCATTATCACCATTAGAGCAGTCAGATTGACTCTCAGATTCACTAGATGCGATTATTTTTCCTTTAAGGTCAAAAAGTCTTCCAGTTGGTGACCACCTAAGGCAAGATCTAGGTTTACTAGGCTTAGGTGAAGCAAGTCTTTCGTTGGACCCTACTTTCTTAGGCTTCATAACCTTTGGCTTTTGTTTCTTTTGATTTTCAGTGTTTGAAACATTTGCCTTTTGTTTCTTACCATGAGAATTCATGTCATTCACATAATTAAGCACACATACATCATGATTAGCAGTAATTAAACATTGCTTACACATAGCACAAACAACTTCAGATTTATCATTCTGAATAGCAAGCTTAATGTTATTACATTCAGATGACATATGTTTCTTATTCTTAGAAAGCAGTAAATTCCTAGGGTGTTCTTCTACTTCAACTTCTTTATTCTTGCTGCAACTACTCTTAGACGCAAAGAGGACCCTATCATTCTTTGTATTGCTCCTAGGCTGTGGCCTTTTGGTCTTAGCAGTGTTGTCTACTCCTGTAGAAGATAAACCATTTGAGTGATGACATGAGGTTGTAAAATAGTGATCAGATTTGTCCTAATGCCTACTCTAACTTTGTTAGGTACATACTTATCTTACCTAGAAGGACTAAAAGGATTAATCCTAAACATTCCTAGGGCAATCACCTTATTATTGTTCATAACTTTTGATTCTTGTGGAGTGGGTATCGAGTTTGAAGTGACTGGTTTTAACAAAGCATGTGTCTTATCGATCTTGGGAAGACCCTTAGATTTTAGAAAAGGAGTTACAGCATAGAGTTTTGGTTTAGAAGAAGAATTTGATTTTCCCAAAATTGGTTGCTTACAAAACTAAGTATTCACACTCGTACCTTTGGTTGTGTCCTTTTGTTCAGAAATGTTATCAAACAATTAAGCTCTTAACTTAGCATTTTCATACATCGTGTCATGTAAGTTATTTTGCAAAGAGTCAATTATTGTTTTAGTTTGAGCACGTGTCACTGAGATAGAGTCAAACAGGTTTTTGTATGTAGTCTTAAGATGAGCATTTTCTTTTTCATAATTCCAAACCTAAAACTCTAATTCTACGTTCTCATTTTCTAGTTTCTAAGACAAAGGATCAAGGGTATTTGATACACATGGAGTATCCTTACTTTTACCCTTTTGATCTCCCAACTGAGTTTACAACCGTTCGATCTTTTGTTGCATGTCATTATAAGCTTTATCGTATAAAATTTTATCATATTTGCATTCTTAACACTTTTTGTACCAATCATTCCAAAGTTTAGCATATTCATTCTCCTTTCTAATGATATAATTTTCAAATTGTTCTTTCGTATGGTCAAGCTCAGTTTGGAGATTTGATGTATCTATAACAGAATTACTTTTCACAATAGACAGAATATCTTGACTGATAATTGCTCTCAAGAGACGCTCGATTTCCAATTCCAAAGCCTTGTGTTTGGCAAGAGATTCATCAGCTTCGATTGCAAGAGATTTAAAGTCTCGAAAAAATTTGGCTGCTTCTTTCAGAAATTATATTTTAAAATTTTGCAATCTAGCATCAACTTGGTTAATGATAGGGAAAATTTCATCCTTTATAATTTTGTGAATCTCTTGGTGAACAAAAGATGACTAATTGTGTATATCCAAAGTCATTTTTTGTTTGACAACACGTTGAAGAGTCACAATGGTGCTTTTAACCTCATTTAGAAATTTTCGTGCAACACTTGGTGTAGTATCATCCAAAAATTCTTCATTTGGTATTTAAAATGATTTAGAAACATTGACCATTTTGGAAGTATTTGAAAAATACAACTCTTCACGTGACTTGGCCGTTTGAGAAACAAAAACCCCTCTAAGATGATTAATCTTTGTATAATTTGCTGGTGTTGTTTCTTTGTTCAATTGTTTTATTTTTAGGCGACTCTCTTGAGCAAGTTCTAGTGTCTCCTCTGAGTCATACACAACAGGAGGATCATGCTTTTATAATAGAACTTTTTCATCATACAAACTCTATTGTTTTTTATGAGCTTGCTTAAGATAAAAAGGATTTTGATACCCCAAAGCCATTTTCTGTTCAGTGTGGTAAAACGAGTCTGGCTTAGGTGAAAGCATGTGCATCGTTTAAATTGATTGACCTGTTTTAACCAAAATATTATCTAATTCCTTTATCTTATTCTCAAGTTAAATTTGTTTATCAAGAATCTCGTCTTCGTATATTTTGAAATCAGACTTCAACTTTTTCTTTTCTTCAAGAAGAGAAGAAACAGTTGATTTTTCCTTTGAAAGCTGTTTATTTAAATTTGAAATTTCCTCATTCAAAGTCGTTATTTATATACTGGAACTTAAGTGAAGCGTATTTATCTTTTTAGTAAGACATTGTTCTTAATAAACAGACTTTTGATAACATCTTTCAAGTTTGTCATATTTTTCTTGACTAATTTCAAAACACTTTTCTTTATTTTTATATCTTGCAAGCTCAGTGGTCAAATTAGCATTTGTTTCTTTCATTTTGTAATTGACCGAGTTGACCTTTTCAACTTCAATTTCCAAATTATTATATAATGATTCAAAATAAACATGTATTTCTTTAACAACCCCAGGATGTTGATCTACTATTCCCCCTCTTGTTCCATAATAGAGACCTTAGAAATAAAATTACTATCATTCTGTTATACTTGGTGTGGTTCAGGAATGGGTTCGAGTAGCTCAGTATAATGCTCCTCTCGAGTAAACATATTAAATATCTCATTATCATAGCAATTTTCATAGTTGTGTACCTCAGCTAATCCGTATGAGTCATAGACAGGAGCTTTGTCAGTCTGAGTACCCGATGTCGATGCTTTCTGCAAATTAGTCATCAAATTGTAGTTTGCATTGACTTCCTCAATTTCATCAAGATCTGCTGCAGCAGCCATCAAATCAAACTCTTCAGCTTGGAGTTGGATTCCTGCATCTTCCTTTTGAGCAATCAACAACTGAGTCTAAAGATAAGCAGCATCCCTTCTCCTTGGTCTGACTGTGCAGTTCCTAGTAAGATGACCCAATCCTCTACAGTTGTAACACTTTATATGATTACCATTATTCCTAATAGCATTACCTTCAGTCCGTGCTGCTACAACATTACCATTTCCATTGGATTCTGATTAGTAATCCCTGGAACAACAATTAGCCCATTATGATTTCCAACATTCTGAACACCCGGATTTTGAACTGCATTCTAAATAACCTGATTCCCGACATTCTGTACTGCATTATACCCGTTCTGATTCCCAACATTCTGCCCAACATACTGTCTAAACTGATTCCCACCATTGCCTCCAACCGTCTGCATCTGTCTGTCTTGACCTATATTCATACCTGGTTGAGCAATCTGCCTATTACGAGGGTTTGATGAAATTCTCAAGTTGTTGTTGGTTGGTGTTGAGTAGTTTAGTTTTAATGCCTTAGCCATTAGAACAAATGCCATGTTTATTGCGGTTGTAGGATATGTAATGTCTTCGGGATTTGGCATTGGTTGTTGCATGTAGTTCTGGTTGAATGATGGTTGTGGGTTATAGTTTTTGTTGGGTTGCGGTTGTTACATGTAGGTACTTGGTGATGGTTGATCTTGGTGAAACACTGGATAATTGAAAGGATTGTTGGAATTTGCCATGAGTGCTAGCGGATCATGTATTTTTGCAAGTCGTTCAGCTCTTAAATCATCTACCTCCTTTTGATTGTACTTTAAGAAATCATACAACTGAGTGTAATCTGCTGTATGCAAATCCTTTGTTTAATGAACAATGGTAACATGTCGACTCCATTCTGGTTATAAGTTGTTTAGGAACTTGAGATTACTAGCAATCTTTTCTGGAAAGTATTTGTTTCTCTTGAAATCATTCATCAACTTTGAGAAACGATGATAGTAAGATTCAATTGATTCCCCATCGGTAGAAGTAAACCTTTCCCATTCATTAAACAACTTAGCCTTTTTCTCTTAAATTCCAATATCAAAACATTTCATCATTTGTTGCACACGTAACCAGATTTCCTGAGCAGTTTCATAGCTGTCAACAACAACATAGATGTCTTCAGGAAGACCGAGAAGAATAGTCTGAATGGCTTGATCATCGGCTTCTACCTGTTTAAGCTCCTTCTCAATGAGTTCATCATCTGTCTGTTCATGAAAGGTTTCATTGACAGGAACCGCACGATTTGCATCACCTGGTTCAGGAATCATTTGTCTGACATAAGGACCATTTATAATGGAATTGTAGATTAACTTTCCATTTGGTCTACTCTTAGCATACCGTAGAAGACATGATGACCATGAAACATAGTTCTCTTTGTTAAGCATAAGAGGGCGGTTTTCGGAACCGGCTGCATAAATGTCTTGTTGAGTCGACATTGCAAAAATGATGTGAAATGATAAACAAGGATCTTAAGTGGGTAAAGTGATTGTTGTTGTGGATTGAAACCAATTGACGTTCATAGGATTTTACAAATCTTAGATGTAAACCGAGAAAAGAATTAAATCTTTCGCGGGATTTTACAAAATTAAGAAGAAACTGTGAGACAATAATTAATTGTGGTTGAAATGTTGTGGTAATTGAAGAACTTGAGCTTTTGTTAACGATTAATGAGATTAAAAGGACTAACGGCGAAATTTAGTTCACTTAGGAGGGCTAACGGTTGAATTATAGCTTGTAAGGACTAACGGTGCAAAGGAGTATTAACATGAAGGGTTAATAAACAAGGAAAGGACATGTTGTGAATTAGTCTAGAACTCCAGGGGCTGCATGTGTATATTTTGAAAAATAATTAATTAATACAAAAGTTCCCTCCAAAAAAATGTATCTTTTATTTTTAAAAGATATGAAAATGCAACGATTGTATTTTTAATCTTTTAAACTCGTTCAGTTATCGTCGGTGAAATCCGAATATACCACAATGATTGAAAAAGGATCACGATCATAACGGTATAAGTTATAAGACCCGTAATTGAACGTCACTCGAACCCGTAAAACCCAAAATAGCTTAAAACGTGTATGGTTTGTTTCCGTTGATTAGGTAAATCGGCGCCTATTGATTTGAGTTGTTCAGTTGACACTACAACAAGTTGTTCGGTTCCAACAAGCTTGTTAGTTGTTCGGTTCTTGCTTGAATACAAGTTTTTTGGTTTCTAAGTGGAGACAGGTTGTTCGGTTCACACCTAAAAGCAAGTTGTTCGGTTTCTAAACAGAGATAAGTTGTTCGGTTTCTAAACAGAGATAATTTGTTCGGTTTCTAAGGGATTTAGTTATTTGGTTGCAAGATCGGTTCCCACTATAAGCCAAAACATACAATCGTCCTTAAGTTTGTCTTGTTGAGAAACCAACAAAAACACCAGAGTCCTTGCACCTTAAAACTTGGATCTATGAAACTTTCATTGTTTTTCAAACCGTGGACCACCAAAATAAGCCAACCTCAAAAAGCTTGAATAAGAACTTTACAAATAAGCTAGTATAGACTTGAAAAGAAGAAAAATAAGCCAAGACAAACTAAGCTAGAATAAGCATTTAAACCACTGCATAAACCAAAGACGTAACCTTTTTGCAAGAAAAATATGCTTCAATAAGCAACCCAAAATAAGCCTAATTTTTAATAAGAAGAAAAAAAAGAAAAAAACAAGCTATAAAAAACTTTATGATAAGCTATGAAACAAGCTGTTAAAAAAATGTTAAAGAAAACCACATATATCAAGTGTGTTCACTACTGATATGAGTTGTCACACACACAGAATTAACCCATATTTTACAATATGTCAATGGCCCAACAACAAATCAATGAAAGAAAAAATAAGCTACCAAAACCAAACATACTATGCTTTTGCTTCTGGAGAGAAAGCTCCAAAACCAAAGTACGTTTGAAAGAAACCTGATTCAGACACAAGAAGCAAGACTCAATTTCACATCTCTCACGCAAGTGGCTCAGGCGATGGAGTTGACACTCAGTCAAAGGTTCCTGATGAGCAACAACAAAAGGTCATTGGTACAAATGAAGGAGCTGGTGTCACACCAGAGATTCCCGATGTACCCAAATATGACTTAGAGAGTAAAGAAGAATCTTGGACATTTAGTCAAGATGACGAAGATGCTGAAGAAGAGTCAGATAGGAATGATGACAGTGAAGAAACTGAATCAGATAATGACGAAGATGATCCTACTCATCCAAACTTGTCAACTTATATAGCAGATGAAAAGGAAGAAGAAGAAGAAAAAGCAGATGATGAAGAAGTGTCTTATGATCAGAGAGTGTCAACACCATCAGACTATGAACTCACTAAAGAAGAAGAATATAAAGAGGATGGTGATAAGGATAAGGAAGGTGAACAGGAAGAAGAAGAAGAAGATGATTTGTACCGAGATTTGAATATTAACCTGGAAAGAAGTGAGGCTGAAATAACTGATGCTCAAGCAAATCAAGAAACGGAAGATACTCATGTGACTCTAACAATTATGCCTCCAATAATGCAACATCAAAGTTCTTCTGTTTCATTAGACTTGGTGTCAAAGTTCATTAATCCTTATCCGGATATAGGCATTGACTCAATCTTAAATCAAGACACTCAATCAGATACTCTCGTCAATGTACTAGTTTTAGTTGCTGCAGAGACACCTTCTACTGTTACAACAATTCCTTAACCACCTATTCCCAACATTCAACCTCTACAACAAACACCAAGTTCCACAACAACAATAACTAATCCAACAATGACTTTTAAAGAAATTTCTAACTTTGCATCCTTATTCCAGCTTGATCAAAGGGTATCCGCATTGGAATCTGTAATGTCTGAGTTCAGGCAAAAATGTCAATTTGCTGAAGCTTTCTCTTTAATTTCGGGCATTGTTGATACGTACCTTGCTTCCAAGATGAAAGAAGCAGTGGATGTGGCTGTTCAGCTACAAACAAACAAGCTCAAAGAAGAAGCTCAAGCTGAGAATCAAGAATTTCTTAATCAGGTAGATTCAACCATGAAGGCAATAATCAAGGAGCTGGTTCAAGCTCAAGTCTCCAAGATCATACCAAATATTAGAAAGTACATAACAGAATCTATAGGAGCTAAAGTGTTGGTTAGATCAACTAATCAACCTCAGACATCTTACGCAGTAGCAACTTCACTATCAGAATTCGAACTAAAAAAGATTCTTGTTGACAAAATGGAGACCAATAAATCGATAGACAGATCAGACACTTAGAAGAATCTCTACAATGCATTGGTCGAATCGTACAACACTAACAAAGACATCATTAGCTTATATGGTGACGTTGTCACACTGAAAAGAGGACGAGATGATCAAGACAAGGATGAAGACCCCTTCGCCAAATCTCAACCAAAATCTTCAGGCAAGTCTACTCATGCAGAGGAGCATGATCAAAAGGCTGCTGATTTGGAAAATCAACCACATCAAGAGTTCAACACAGGAAATAAAGATGTATCTCCTGTAAGAGAGGCACTGAATAAAGATGTATGGCATAGGAATCCTTTAAGACCTCCAACTCCTGATCGTGAATGGCACAAAACAAAGACTATTGACAACCAACCACCTCAACCTTAGATTATACAAATGGCTCAAGCTGCAGACAGTCAATCTTTGTTTAATGAGTTTTTGGCTACTCCCATCGACTTCTCTGCCTTCATAATGCACCGGCTCAAAATTGATAATCTGACTCAAGAAGTGTTGACCGACCCAACCTATGATCTTATAAAAGGCACGTACAAGAGTGTAGTGGAACTAGAGTACCATTTGGAAGAAGTCTTTAAAGCTACCAATGATCGATTAGATTGGCACAATCCTGAAGGGAAGCCATATCCCCATGAACAAGGTCATCAAGTTATCCCCTTGGATCACTTCATCAACAACGAACTCGAATATCTAAAAGGAGGGAGATCAATTCAAAAATACACCACTTCCATCACCAAGACAAAGGCTGCTGATTATGGTCAAGTTAAATGGATTGAAGACAAGGTTTCTAGAATATGAAGTCCGGTAAAAGTTGTCTACGACAAGCATGCTTATTGAGGAACTTATCACTAGGGTCTAAAACATTAGAATTTCTATGGATATGCTTCCAACATGGAAACATCAAAAGATGTCTACTCTAGACACATGATTATTGCAGTAAACAGCCTCAAGATCATGAAGTGGTTTGGCTACAGTCATCTGGAAGAGATTATTGTTCAAAGAAAGGATGATCAGCTATACAAATTTAGAGAAGGCAACTTCAAAAGACTCCGTCGACAAGACCTTGAAGATATGTTAATTCTCCTTGTTCAAGACAAGCTGACCAACCTCAACTTAGAAGAACGGTATGCACTGAATTTAGCTTTATGAATGTTCACTAAATGTATTGTCATTCAAGAACGTGTGGAAGATCTACAATTAGGAGTCAAAAGCTACCAGAAGAACATCATCCTCAAAAAGCCAGATACATACTATTTAAATCTCAGAAGAATGACTCCCTACATCGCTTACCCTGATATCTAAGGCATTATCTATAAAGATGAAATGAACAGAAATCGTCTGATGCGCACTGATGAACTTCACAAGTTTAGTGATGGCACACTCAACCATGATCGTACTGCTCTCAATTATATTGCCCTAAGGATTGAGATGGAGTACTTGCCAAAGAGAAAATGGAGTAAACAAGATAGGAAAAGAGCTTGTGTGATGATCAATGCTATCAATAAGAAGCTCAGAGATAGAAGATTGATGAGAAGTTTGGAAAAGTTTGTTGGTGAAAGACCTTACGGGGGAGACCTACGGCTGCTGGAAAGGACCATATGATTTATCATATGTTGTTCTCATAATTCAGGTCAAACCTCGTATATAATAATCTTGTGAATATGTAAATAAATAGTGTAGACTATAATTAGGCTTATATAGTGTTTGAGTATGAATTTTCAAAAATTTCTTAGTAAATTCAAAAAAATTCAAATTAACGTACTCAAACACCATTTTATTCCCTCATAGTTTGAGGAGGAGCATTAAAATGTTCCAATAATCGCCTTGTTAATAATTAGGCATCTTTTTCCCCGAAACCATGAATATATGAATCAATTGATATCCAAAATATCAAGAGATTTGACTTTTTTATAAGGGGAGAAGATGTGATTAAAATATATGATTAAAAAAATATGATTTTAAGATCTCAAGTGTACGCTATCCCTATATATGTGCTAAACTCTTTCGATTAATCGATGCACATATAAAAGGGGAGCAAATAGTTACGTGTTGGCAGAAATGTGAAAGTACCAAAGACGGACCATTTAAATTACTGTATTGGAGTTATAAGGTGGTTAAGTTTAGGTATTCATTGCCATGATCCAGTCAGAATCGGAGGGATCTACCCAAGGATATTCCACTAGATAGTGTAGTAGTCCTTATGTATGAAAAAGGAGTAAAAGTGGGAATAAAAGAAAAGTGCCTACTGAGATGGAGCTAGTACTGGAACAAACCCAACAAAGTACTAGTTATGAAGTCTCGGTAAGTGCTGAAGGGGTTGAAGAATTTAAAATAAAAGTTAAGATAAATGGTGAAAAGAAAAAAGCCCTCCTTACACTTAGGCAGAAACCGGGTCAATACATCTGCTGTCAAGAATCACAAAGTTGATTGCTGACATTAAAGACTGACATCATTGACCTAGTGATGCAATGGACATCCCTCCATAGCCACTCAGAATCTATCAAAAGATTTTTGTTTCATTTCTCACGGAGATTACATGCATTTCTATCAAATTTCTCACTCCGAGTTAGTTGGTATTAAAAAGGTGACAGTCTGCTCCAACCTCCGATCACTAAAACCAAAGTGCACTATTGACTCTAGAGCCAAAAGAGATCATCCATAAATCTCATTAGGACAATTGTCAAAATTATTCTTGCTAATTCACACAATGTAAAAAACAAGAAATATATATTAAGAGTCCTACATATCATCCTTGTGATTTTGCTAGAACATTTGAGTGATACTTAAGTATTCACCGTGAAGATGGAAATCCTGCTTGAGCCAACATCAAACAAGCTCTTGGTAGGTGACTTGTGAGATCATATACAGATCGAACTTATGATACTGGATATCAATTCGGTCAAGCTTATGAATTGACGAATGAATTTTGAAAAAGATAAAACTGTTGGTGTGTCATAAAAATCGTTTGCATTTTGACACACCGACTAATTTTCTAAATTGATTTTCAATCTTATGTCCATGGGAAGCCTCACAAGGGTATCTAGACATAGAAAAGCTGAATACAAATTAACGGATTAATCGGGGAGATAGTAACTTACCGGTTCACTCTTACCGTGTTGTCTGCTTTGAGACGATCCGGTAATAAGAACGGCTAGTGCAGCTGCGAAACCATGTCAAGGAGATTCTTCAGAATTCTACCTAATTGTAACATTCCGTATTTTCAGGTCATTTACGATGTCATCTATTTTGCTAATCATTTTTTTCTCTCGTACGCGTTTACTTTTAATTTTAATAGTTAAGTTA
>BQNB010039442.1:0-12248 GCA_026074375.1 Tanacetum coccineum | reverse complement strand
GGACACCAAACGAATTAAAGTTTTTGTCAAGCAAGCAATATATTATCTTTACGAAAGTAATAATCAACTTTTTATATTTTATTTTTATTGGTTGCGTAAAACGTTTACGTTTCGCAATTAAATACATTTAGGTATACTCGGAAGCACCATAATTTTTCTACGCTTCAACAAATACCCACTATTATACCCAATACCCAATATATATATATATATATATATATATATATATATAGGGAAGAGATCAAGTGAGAAGAAAAAATATAATGAGAAGAATAAGAAAGATTTCTAGCCACAAATTTTAATTAGGAGAAGAATAAGAATAAGAAAAAAAATATATATATATATATAAACTTATACATTACATATATGTTAGCCGTGTATATTCATACACAACTCAAACACATTCAAATTTTAATATATCTTATCAACTACAATATATACACTAAGTTATCTTTTTATATAAACTATAATATATCTTATCAACTTGTAAACTTTAGCCATGATTCATGGGAAATCATTGTACCTTTGTTCCCTCCACCATATTATCTCACGTCACACTTTGAAAGAATGAAACCAAATTGTCATTTTTAAATTCTAAATCCATAGATATTTGTACTATAGATAGGAGTCATAAAGTTAGCATGTGCACACTTATCATTTTCTAAAGAAATCAAACAAAACTCTCTTGTACTTTCTCTCTAGCCACGGCTTGAAATCCACACACAAAAGAATTCATAGTTTTTTATTTCTAAAGTACTACAAGTAATCAAGGGTATTATCTAAGGTATTCGGAAGTTTTGGAAGCTTGAGTCATATTATTTCTAGCAAGGGTTATACAAGAAAGCTAGGGTTTTCGATTTGGGTTTTGATTTGGAAGTTTTGGTTTTGTTTCCTCATCATCCTACACACTTGCTTAAGGTCATCTAAAACTCAATCTTTTCAATATTTCATTTACGTGTTACATACTAGTTATCTTGTTTATCACCACCTAGGATTTTATTTTCATGTGTTGTAAAATGAAATGGATATATTATCATAAGGGCATGAATATTGGGCAATCATTTTGGACATGGCTAGGAGAACTATAAGTATGTAAAACAACATGTTTCAAGGTTACATAGAAGGTTTGTACAAAAATAAATAAGTTATAGATTTATAAATCACATTTTATAAAATATAAAACCTAAGGGGCTGTTTTGAAACTTTCTATTAAGATCCGAACTTTTATAAATTTAGGACATGTTGTTATATAATACTACATGTTACAAGGATCGTAAGCATATAAAGAACTCGAAAATCCGAGTTATAACGAAGAAGTTACGCTAATCGCAAGTTTACGATAAAAAGTATTTTTATAAAAGTAATTTTATAAAAACTGACTACTGTTCATAACAGTGGGCTGATGGAAAATATTTTAGTTAAATAGAACTTTTAATTACGAAGACGTGCTCGAAAGAATCACTAAAATCGGAGTTAAAACGAGTAACATACGACGTTTCAAAGATTTGACATAATATATATAAAAGCTGTGAAACCGTGCACGTTTCAGCAGCTGCTGAAGCTCACTTTCGAGGGCCTTCGGGTCCGATTGAGTCGAAGTGTAAAACTACAAAGTTGTTCGGAACGACATTTTACATAAACCTGCCGATTTTCATAATTTTCGGATGTATAGTTTGTAAACTAGACACTTTTCCTGACATGAATAGTGTTGGTTCGTTTTTTTTATAAAAATTTACGAAACATTTTGGAATCACTTATATAATATCTATACAAGTTTTAACATTATAAATATTATTTTACACGACGATCGAACTATTTATACGGTAACATTATATAAGTAATAAAAACATTAAATCGAGTGTTTTGGCGAATAATTAAATTATTGGACAAGTATACTATTTTACAAATACAAACACGTAGACATTTAATTTTCAAGATACAAATTTATATTGTTTAATTTTATAAATTAAACAAAGAGTTTAGGTGGTGATGAAACGCTATAACTTATGATGCCGCATTATATTAAATGCATTATACTCATACGACCTATATTTAATTAGGTTGCATTCGGTCTACGTGACGTGTTTACTTATTTGATATTCTCTATCCGTTCATTCACTCAAGGTGAGTTCATAGCCCCACATTTTCTCTTTTAATGGTTTTCATAAACTGTTTTCGGGGTGAGAATACGTGCTCGTTTTATTACACAAACCTATTGATTTCTATACGTAAGCGTTACAACTGTATGCTATTTCATGATCATATTATTGCCTAAGTACCCTTGCCACTAAGTCCTCTTTTATCATGAACCGTGAGTTGCTATATTAGTAAGCGCGAGTGTTGTGGATAGATCTATCGGGACTGACAATCCCCACCTTTCTTTGAGGTCACAAGTTGACTCATGGTGCATTTAACATTTGAATAATACGTTGGTTGTTTGGCATCATCATTTTTACTGCGTGGGGCATATATTACGATTACTTATTACGTGTTAAGGTTCGGTGTCATGAGCTTAGTGCAATAATACCTGTTTTTGGACTACTGAATATGATTCATGGTCTACTATTACTTAAATCTTGTGGTCCACTCTTTTACCGACAAACCTATGGATTCACTCAACCTTTGTGTTGACTTTTAGCATGTTTAATTTCAGGTCCTAAGGTATAAGCTTGGATGGGAGCCGTGATGGATATCAATGAAGATGGATTCTGTGTTTATTTAAATTCGATGCAACTTTTATCTATAAAAACTTAAGTCACCTTTTGGTAGTATGAAGCTTTTGTTTAATTAAAAACGCATGTGGAAATGTTTATGACTTTTAAAACATATGGGACCTAATGTATGAACTCTGATATTTTGCTATGGCATCGAATGAAATCTTATCTTAAAACGTCCATTTAAGGTCGTTTCCTATATCTTGATTGTTGTACTTTGACGTAGCACCCCATTGTTACCATTCCGCTGCTACCTGATTTTGGGGGTGTTACAGATGGTACCAGAGCCAAGGTTATAGGGAACTGGGTCATTTTCAAAACCTAGTCTATAACCACAAAGTTTAAAGGTTTTCTTTTCTTTCATTTTTAAATACAGAATCCTTCATCGCTATCCGATATCCACGCGCGCGTATTCCCTGATCCTTACTTACTTTTCCGATTGTCATTATTGCATTATATATAATCTTAGATATATAATACTTGGTTTAAATTCGATCTCTTACGTCTATCTTTTGACATATCAATATCTATTTCTATCGATCAATTATATAAATATCGACTATCCTGATTAATTTATGATTATTTATATCATTCTCCATTATTTACCATGTGCCATGACTCTGCATACCTTTACAAATTCTCAACGAATTGTGTACTTGTGTTGCCAGAATCATGCCGCCCAGGAGATTTAAGAAGAAATCTGTTAGGAAGATAGTGGAAAAGCGTGTGGCCAAAGCCATTGAAAAATATGAAAAGACTAGAGCTGACTCAAACAATACTGGTGGATCCGGATCAACAAATACTGGAGGAACTGTTGTACCAGAGATGCATGGATGTTCGTATAAGACATTTATGAATGGCAAGCCTCACTGTTTCAAGAGGACTGAAGGTGTAGTCGGACTGAAACATTGCTTCAAAAAGATGGAGCAAGTGTTTGAAATTTGCAAATGTGCTAAAGATGACAAAGTGTTCGAGGGTCGTTCTCTAACCTGGTGGAACGGAAATGTTCAGACTTTGGGACTTGCTAATGCTAATAAGATCCCTTGGAGCAACGTGAAAGCTATAATGACCACTAAATACTGCCAATCAACTGAAATCCAAAGGATGGAACAAGAACTTTGGACTCTGACTCTGAAAGGAGATGATATCGAAGCTTACAATAATTATTTCCACGAACTAGTTCTAATGTGTCCTGAATTGGTGTCCACTAAAAGTAAGAAGATTGAAAAGTACATTCGTGGGTTTCCTGAAAGAATCAAAGGAAACATCACTTCTTCAAAGCCTGCGACCTTGCATGAGGCAATCAACATGGCCCATGAACTGGTCGAGCAATCAGTTCAGGGTAGGGCTGCTAGAATTGGTAAAAGCAATAAAAGGAAATAGGAAGACAACCAAAGAAACACCAACAACAATAACCATAATAACAACAACAACAACAACAAAAACAACCGCAACCAAAATAACAACTATCACCAACAACAAAACAGGAGGCAGGAAACTACTAGGGCCTATGCTGCAACCCCAGCCGAGGGTAGAGGTTATGCTGGAAATCTACCAAAGTGCAACCGTTGCAACTCTCACCACAATGGACAATGCCCTCCTAAGTGTGGTAAATGTGGTAGGCTTGGTCATGAGGAGAAGGATTGTCGGGTTAGGTTTCCAAATGCAGGAGGAAATGCTTTGCAGAATATGACATGTTTTGGTTGTAGGGAGAAGGGACACTACTAGAACAGGTGTCCTAAGGGAAGGAACCCTCCAAATGAGGAAGCTCGTGCAAGAGCTTATGTGGTGGTTGAAAACCCGCATCAGAATCTGAATGTGATCACGGGTACGTTTCTTCTTAATGATCACTACGCTTGTATCCTCTTTGATTCTGGTGCTGAGAGGAGTTTTGTATCTTCTGCGTTTACACCTTTTATTGATATTGCCCCAACCGCTTTAAACACTAGCTACGAAGTAGAGTTAGCAAACGGAAAAATCGTTAGCACCAATACCATTTTACGTAGTTGCACCTTAGTCTTGTTAAATCACGTGTTCAAAATAGACTTGTTGCCAACCCAGCTAGGAAGTTTTGATGTTATGATTGGAATGGATTGGTTGGCATACCACCGAGCTCTCATCGATTGTTATGAGAAGATTTTCCGTATTCCTCTTCTGAATGGCAAGATTCTTGAAGTTCAAGGCGAGAGGCCAGAAAAGGATCTTCGTTCACTTGCATGTATCAAGGCTGATGAGAAAAAGCTTGATGACATACGTGTTGTCCGAGACTTCCCTGAGGTATTTCCAGACGATCTGTTAGGTTTACCTCTTGTGCGAGAGATAGAATTTCGCATTGATCTGATTCCAGGCGCATCGCCAGTTGTTAGATCTCCATACCGGTTAGCCCCTTCAGAAATGTTAGAATTATCGAACCAGCTTAAAGAACTTTAAGAGAAGGGTTTTATTCGACCAAGTCACTCACCATGGGGAGCACCCGTGCTCTTTGTCAAGAAGAAAGACGGTTCGATGAGAATGTGTATTGACTACAGGGAACTAAACAAGTTGACTATAAAGAACCGTTACCCTCTCCCCAGAATTGATGACTTGTTTGACCAATTACAAGGTGCGTGCTGTTTCTCGAAGATAGATCTTCGCTCAGGATATCATCAGTTGAGAGTCCGAGAGGAAGATATACCGAAGACCGCGTTTAGAACCCGATATGGGCACTTTGAGTTCACAGTCATGCCATTTGGACTGACAAACGCGCCAGCAATATTTATGGACTTAATGAACCGCGTCTGCAAGCCGTATTTGGACAAATTCGTAATTGTGTTCATTGACGACATCTTAATCTACTCAAAGTCAGAAGAAGAACATGAAGTCCACCTGAAGACGATTTTAGACTTACTCCAGAAGGAGAAGTTGTATGCCAAATTTTCAAAGTGCGAATTTTGGTTACAAGAAGTACAGTTCCTAGGACATGTGGTCAACCTCCAACCGAGACGGTATCCACCCCGGTTGTATCCTAGCAAGGTTAAGTCGTCAATAACAGGAAGACCCCTGAGTCATCCAACATAATCCGTCCTTTCTAGGATTGGTCAGGTTACTACCGAAGGTATATCGAAAATTTCTCCAAGATCGCAAAGCCCCTCACCCCTGTTTGACTCAAAGAATAAGCATATTTTTGGGCGATAATAAGGAACTTCCAAATTTGAAGGAGAAATTATGCAATCTCCTTGTTTGCACTCCCCTAAGGACCCGATGAAAATGTGGTCTATAGTTAATGCATCAAAACATGGTTTTTTGTGGTGCGTTCTGATGCAAGCAGGCAAAGTGATACATATGGGGGGGGGGCGTCAAGACAGTAGAAGATACATGAAAAATTATACCACCCACTACCTGGAATTGGGTGGCTGTGGTGTTTTAGCCCTTAAAATCTGAGACATTATCTTTAATGGTACGAAAATGTCATCTACACTGACCACGAAGAGTCTTCCGGGTACAAATATTCGAACAGACATGACAGAATTTACTAAATCTCCCACGCTTAGGTACACATCTTCATATATATTTGAAATGCGAGATCCAAACCCACCCAGCAATGCACATGAGGTTGTCACATCCTTGAGCATAACATTAAAGACACCAATCCTCTACGCGTTCTGTCTAAGATATTAATACTCTATCAACTGGGACATTAATACTATGATTTTGGAAGCACGTAATAGCGAAGCAATCCATGTGAACTCAAAGCCCCAACTGAAAGCAAAGGTAATTAGAAAGACACTTTGAGCAACAGAGCGATGGGAGAAATTTACTTCTTTATTCGTATCTAGATTTCCATCAATTGGAGATGAAAGAAATAAAATCAATGGATGAAGCTCATAAATCTAAGATAATAAGTATCATCGGGTGCAGATAAGATAAACTATGATCTGAGAGACTTGTATTGGTGGCCTGGTATGAAGAGAGACATTGCTGAGTACGTTAGCAGATGTCTTACATGCTCTAAGATTAAAGCCGAACACCTAGAAAACCTCAGACTTCTTCACAACCAGAAATTCCTGGGGAAACGGGGAAAAAGGTTAGCAATGGACTTATCACAAAGTTGCCTAAAAGCAGGCTAGTGGGTATGATACTATATGGGGCAATGAGGAATAGACTGACCAATTCGGCTCAATTTCCTAACCTATTCGTGAGGACTACAAAACCGAGAAGCTGGCAAAGATTTATGTCAACGAGATTGTAGCGAGACATGGTGTGCCGGTGTCAATCATTTCAGACCGTGATTGTCGATTTGCGTCACACTTATGGCAAGCTCTTCAGGAAGCATTGGGTACAAGACTAGACATGAGTACAGCTTACCACCCTGAGACCGACGGTCAGAGTGAGCGTACTATTCAGACGCTGGAGGATATGCTTCGAGCTTGTGTTATGGATTTTGGTGGCAGTTGGGATACTCATCTTCCGTTGGTTGAGTTTTCTTAGTAATAACATTACCCACACAATCATTAATGTGCACCATTATGAGACTCTTTACGGGCGGAAATGTAGATCCACCGTAATATGGACTGAAGTTTGAAGAAAGTCAGCTTATTTGTACCAGAAAATTGTGCAAGAAACGACTGAATAAGATTTTTCTATATCAAGGAAAAATAAAACGGCAAGAAGTCGCCAGAAAAGCTATGCTGATAAGAGACGAAAGCCTCTAGAATTCGAAGTTGGAGACCGATGTTACAGAATGTAACTCCATGGAAGGGAGTGGTAACATGGTTGGTAAAAAGAAACTAGCACCACGATATGTCGGACCATTTGGAAAACATCCCGAGCGTGTTGTGGACCGGTGGCCTTATCGGCTGAAGTTACCCCAGGATCTAAGTTGTATTCACGACACGTTTCATGGTCAAACCTCAAGAAAAGTTTGGCGATGCCAGATGTTCAAGGCCTTGGATGAATCGAGATTGATGAAAATCTGACGTATTTGTTGAAGAACCTCTTTGAGATCGGGAACGAGAATGTAAGAAGCTTAAAGCGAGAAGAATCCCAATAGTCAAAGATTCCGTTGAAACTCTCGGCAAGGAGCGAGTATACCTTGGAAACGAGAGACCAATTCTGGAAAAAATATCCGCATCATTTCTCCCAACCCGTACCTTCGTCAAATGGTCGCACTTGAGGCCATGGGACAAGGCTCATTTAACGGGAAGGACTGTAACATTCCGTATTTTCAGGTCATTTACAATACTATTTAATTTCACTATTTATTTTTTTTCTCGGGTACCGTTCTCTTTTTAAATTTAGATCGTTAAGCTAAATCGCGTAGACTGAAAATGATCATACAATGCAAAACTGGCATTAAACAATTAAATGCTTACATCAAGCAATGTTTATATGATTAATTAAGAGGATAATTAATGACTTTGTTCATCTTATTTTTATTGGCTACGTAAAAATTGCTTACTTTCGTAATAAAACACGTTTTGGGCATTCCGGAAGTTCTAAAAACCTAACTACGCCTAAACGAATACCCACGATTATACCCAATACTCAAAATAATAAATATAACATCACATATATATGCATTATTCCCGAATTTTGAGGATGAGACCAAGTCTTCTCAAGTTTTACCATAATTATCTTAGATATTAAAGAAAAGAACTCCTTACACCCTTTATCAACTTGATTTTTAACCTTAAGCTAGGGTTTAGAAAGTAACCATGGATAAGATTTATGGAGATTATTTTTTACTATAAATAAGCAAGCATGCTGATGGTAAAGTTTTACATACTCTTACACATAACAAAAAAAATTATTTCTTTCTTCCTTTCCTTTGTCCCAAAACCAACGGCACAAAACCCTTTGTTACACAATCCCATACTTTGATTTTCTAATATTAAACAACCCTTTACACATCAATCTTAAGGAATTCAAGGTATTTTTGCCAGCAATTGGTTCATCATTTGCAGTATAAAAAGAAAAAGTAAAGATTATAGGGTTGGAAACCTAATCTAGGGTTATAAGCTTGAAAGCTTGGATTTAAGTCTAAACACGGGTTTAGCATTCATTTTACATCCTAATACTCTCACTAAGGTCTTACTAAAATCCTATCATACTTTTAATTGTTGTGATTTCATGTGTTAAGTGTTATTTACCTAATCACCACTTAAAGACTTTTAAATGTGGTAAAATGGTTTTTTTATTTGAAGTTTATCAATTTATAACACTTATTCACATTTTGTCTAATGTTATAAATACAATGGGAAAATATGATCTATAAAGATGTTTAACTTATGGTTTAAGTATAAGACGTGTTTAAGGAACTAATTAGGTATTAAGTTATCTAATGTAAATACAAATGAAAGTAATGAAAGTAAAAGGGTTGAACTTGTTACAATGAATTTACAAGGACTAGGGATGATATTGGACTTTATTATAAGTACCACAAGTGTCAAATGTGTTTTTAAGAGTTTTTATAGTAAACTACTAAGTTAATAATACATAAAAACAAGGTTTTTATAAAGTTAAACATATAAATACTTATGGGCTGTGGTAATTCGAATTTGGACAGTAGGTTTTGATATAATATAATAATAATACGTCTCATGACGATTCCAAAATGATAAGAAACTCGAAAAACCGATCTATAACGAAAAAGATACGTTAAAAACGAGTTTACGACTATAAATACTTTTATAAAACTATTTTTATAAAAGTTACTATTCATTACAGCAACTTTTATTTTTAAAACATCTAAAATATGATATAACTTTTAATAACGAGAACGTACTCGAAGGAATCACTAAAATCGGAGTTAAAACGAATAAGTTATTACGATTACAAGTTTACGCTAATTAAAACCCTAAAACGACAAACGAGCTGTTGTGAACAGTAATTTTACTATTCATCGCAGAATCTTAAAAACTTAAAAATGTAATATTTTGATCGCTCGTCTTACTACGAAGACGTGGACGTAAGAAACGCGAGCAACGGGCTTAAAACGACCAAATTAGGTCATTTTTACGAAAAGTATATTTATAAACGTTTTCACTTTATAAATACATTTTTACCAAAACGATTAGTCGGTGATTAAGCTATATAGTATATTATGTAGTTATCAAAGTGCTATAATACTAGGGAGTTTCATAATGAGGCCTCTTCGGATGGCGTATCGACGATGTTGTTGGATTTACGATTTAAAGTATCCTAACTCCTCGAACGTCATGTCATGACCTCTTTAATTATGATAGCCCCTAACGATTCACGACGTAACTACTATAATAAATATATTGAATTTTCATAAATTGAAGTACTCGGTACTTATACGACCTTAATTTAAATAGGTTGCATCAAACGTTTTGCGTGACAATTTATCTGTGATTATTGGGACATCATACTCAAGGTGAGTTCCAAGCCCCCTTTTTAACTACTAATTGTTTACAAAACTCTAAGGGGTGAATTACATTGCTTAGTTTTACAATTGGACCCAGTATTTTTCTAAGTGTTTTTCAAAGTGTTTTAAACTGTATGCTATCCAGAGATACTGCCTTAATATTATACCTAAGTTACCACTATTGCCAATTAAAGTCCCTACGTATATCAAGAAACCGTCAATTGCTATTGTAGTTTAGCCGCGGAGTGTTGTGGATAGATCTATCGGGACTGACAATCCCCACCTGGAATTTCTGGTCACAAGTTGACCATGGTGCATTTAACATTGAGAATACTTTTAGGTTGTTGGCAAGCATCCTATACATTTGGGGCACAAACTAGTTAAGGCTTCGGGTTCATGAGCTTAGTGCAATAATAAACGTTTTGGACTACTAAATGTGTTTTAGAGTCTATTATTACATCGATCTTGTGGTTCCACCAATTTACCCAACAAACCTATGAATTCACTCAACTTTGCGTGTTACGTTTTTAGCATGTAAATTTCAGGTCCTAGGTATAAGACTGAAGGGAAAGCCGTGGCGGATATCAATGAAGATGGATTCTGTGTTTTATCTAAATTATATGCAACTTTTGTCTTTCATAAAACTTAAGTCATCTTTTGAGATTTTGTTTAAATGTATGTTGGATGTTTATGACATCAAAAACTTATGGGACCTAATGTATTAACTCTGATATTTTGCTATAAATAAAATATTATCTTAAAATGTCCATTCTTGGTCATTTCCTATATCTTGTTTGTTGTACTTGAAGTAGCACCCCAATGTTACTATTCCGCTGCTACCTGATTTTGGGGGTGTTACAGTGGTGAAGGTATTGGGTAAGTTGTGCATGCATGCATGTAATAAAATGCAAGTTTGGAAGACTTACGTAAAATTTTGTAAAATCGCATGCACATGACTTATAAATCATGCTCATAAAAGTAATAATATACTTGTTACATGTAGACTCTCTCTACAACCTTATTTATGATCAACTTAGTATCAAATTATCCATCAAGTTAGATGCAATATGATAAGTGTGAATAATACATCTATATCCACTAGAACATGTCATAGCAATATAAGCACAATCACAATGTTAACTTCTATCTATGACACAATCATCATCCAAACAATATAAGCAACAATCAACACACATATAGATCTAATGCAAATATAAATGTAAGGCGATAAGGTAAATAAAGATGTAAAGCGAAAAGTAAAAGAAAGTGCAAACCGGACGCGATGATTTATAGTGGTTCGGTCACGAAGCACCTCTTCGCCCTACTCCACTCCCCGAGTACCCAACTCGAGAGTTACTTCACTAGTCAACAAGCTCCCTTTAGGCGGAGAAAACCGAACACAACTAAGCTTACACCGATTTCCGACACTAAGCCAAATGTCGAGTTCTAATCCTAGCTAGAACCAATCTATCACAACTAACCACACTACTTCACAACAATTCATAACTTCTCTTCACCACACAACTTCACTTCACTTCACTTCACGACTTCACTTCACTTCACAACTTCACTTCACTACGATTCACAACTTCTTCACTACGATTCACAACTTTACTTCACCTAGACACTACTACGATCACACCAATCTAACACTACTTACTAAGATCACCCCGATCTAACTATACTTCCTATGATCACCACGATCTAACAACTATACACACCATGATCACCATGATCTAACTATTACACAAGTTTGGAATACATGGACTCGATCTATACATTGTGAATGTAAGACATGTCACGAATGCACTAACTAAACTACATAACTTCGTATCTTGATGATAACGAGAGTTCTTCTCTTGCACTTGGAGGAATAAGCTTGAATCACTTGGAAACAAATGCTTATGATTACATGATCAAAGGTTTTTAAAATATGTGTGAGATGTATAAACTTATTTGGGACAGAAAGAAAAAGGTGCAAAAGGTTGGAAAATCAGTAGGGAATAGTCTAGTATTTATAGGTAAACTGAGGAGCCTTTTTGTTTGGCCGGTCCCCTTAATTCCTATGGCCAGTCTCCTTAATTCATATGCCGGTCCCCTTAATTTTAAGGGTGTTGGCTAGACTAGGATGCTCCTTTTTTTGTCTTTTTCAGAGGAGGTGTTTTCTA
>BQNB010039441.1:33997-45030 GCA_026074375.1 Tanacetum coccineum | reverse complement strand
TTGAAATATGAACAGTGATGAATTGCTATTAGTAACACAAGTGGTCTTTGGTGGTTGGCCAATATGCATGTTTAGTGTACCAACTATTATTATTAGAAATTCTTCTTTGTTAATTACGTAGTACTTTTTTACTTTGATTCTTAAAAAATTGCTGTATAATACAAGAATGAAATTCCTTTTTTCTTATAAATAATCATAAAACATTATTGTAACCGGAATAGAGCGGCATATTATGCAATTTTTATTTTGTTGTCCTTTGAAGTGAGTTCCATATGGCATTGCTTTGTGCTTCAACGGCCTTTTGACTTTGGTGGCAATGTTTGACCTCAAACCCCTATGTGATTACTACGTACATTTTATTGTTTGACTTTTTAGTGTACGTATTTTGTAAGGCTTATTCTTTTATACTTGATTGATAGTATATCGTTAGTTGTGAAGTTTTAACTCCTTCGAAAACTATTCCTCAATAATTTAATTATCTATGCAATACTATCTCCGTCTCAAAATTATTGTTCACAGACAAAAAATACACAGTTTAAGAAAAATATATTAATTACTGTTTTAGTTTATACGAAAGCCAAAAAAGACAGTTTTACCTTTTGATAATTAATTACTGTTTTCTTTTATTTTTGTAAATATCAATTTGGATTAAAGGTAATATGATAAACTTAAACAAATCCAACTATTATTTTTTAGTAATGAACAATTATTTTGAGACATAAAAAAAAGAAAAGATGGACTATAATATTGAGACGGGCAGTAACACGTTAGCTACACAAACTACTTCATTCAAGACCATTTATTTAACTTAGGGGGTGTTTGTATCGGCTTATGAAACATAAGCCCATTTAGGCTTATATCTCATAAGCCTTGATTTTTTGGCTTATTTTGAGACTTGTGGGCTTATATAAGTTTATTATATCATAATAAACTTATATAAGCCCATAAGTCTCAAAATAAGCCAGCAAATTAGGGCTTATGAAATATAAGCCGAAATCAAATTTGATTTGGGCTTATATTTCATAAGCCCTAATTTGCTGGCTTATTTTGAGACTTATGGGCTTATATAAGTTTATCATATCATAATAAACTTATATAAGCCTATAAGTCTCAAAATAAGCCGAAAATTTAGGGCTTATGAAATATAAGCCCAAATGAGTTTATGTTTCATAAGCCGAAACAAACACCCCCTTAGAGGACTAACGACATGTTAATTAAAATGTTATTTAATGGCTGACGGGTTAATAATGTCTCTTTATAGTGCATGGGTAGTATGTATTTTATTAGCATAACTAGATATTTGAATATGTATCACTTATTTTTCATATCAGTTTTTTCACTAGTTTGTTTTCGCTCGCTCCCCCCAGAGACAGTCATTTTTACCGTAATTACTAGTTTTCGTATATATGCTTTTAATATAGACGCCAACCCTCCCCTCCTCCCTCCCCCCCTTGTTTCCTGTGTACGCGCTGTTTATACCGACCCTCTTGTATGAGGTTGTTTAGAAGTTTTTTATATCACATAATAAACTGTATCTCGCTTCTCGCCCCCCACACTGTTGTCTATGGATATATAAGCCTATTTAATTTACATGAGAGCTTTAAGATAGTTAATAGACGATTCGATTTGGGGTGGGGGGCGTGTGGGATGTTGCAAATTGTGCTGGTGTTTGTTGGAATTAGGGGCTTATTTATGTTTCTATATTATTAATAAACTTATATAAGCCTCTAAGTCTCATAATAAGCCGGGAATAAATTTTTGGGCTTATGATCATATAAGCCCAATGAGTATATGTTCATAAAGGGGGCCAGAAATCAAACAGCCCCTTAGAGGATACTATCGTCTTGTTAATTAAAATGCTTTTTAATGGCTGGAGGTTTAATAATGTCTCTTTTTAGTGCTTGGGTAGTAGGTATTTTTTAGATAACCTAGATATTTGAAAATGTATATTGTGCTAAATTAATGTTAGGATAATGTATGATCACAAAGAACTCTCACAAAAGTTTCCCACAAAAGTTTTTACAAAATGATGTGTCTTATGTTGAGTGGCATGTTCAAATTTATTTTTTAATTCTCTCTCTTATATGCATCCATTAGTTAAATGACACATCATTTTGTGGATAATTTTTTGTAAATCCTTTGTGGTTCTAGCATTCCTCTAAATGTTATATGGCCCTTTATATATAAATATTTTTTAAAAGTTTATAGTGATGTTTTACAGATGTTTTTCTGTAATACAAACAAATGATAAACAAAGTATTATATAATATCACACAAAAATTATAATATCCTGTGGGAATCCTAAAAGCGTATAAAAGGGCAGAGAAACTAATTTCCAACTTTTTAGACGGCAACTTTTATAAAAGAAACAATAAATATTTGAAGTTGTTGTGACTTGTAAGTGTTTGATTTGTAGCTTCAAAAGTTTATTATAATTAGCTTTAAAATGTGTACTTTACAACTTTACATAAAAGAATAGGATTGTAGCTAAGAATCGCATTCAAAATGAATCAAGTGAATATAGCTTACAACTTTACATCAATCATTCAAAAAACTAAAAAGGACATAAACTTAGAGTAAAATTTATTGACATATGTTTCAGAAAAACTAAGAAACATATTTCATGCAATATACCACACTATTTCACATATGTAGTCTAATGATATGCAATCAATCCATGTTGGTTAAACGGTGGTGGAAATTTCGTACTGAGCAACATGCTTTTTGGCGTAAATCGATTTGTTCTTTACATGGTCGAATGGGAGGTCTCGCCGGTAGCTCTAACATTGTAACTTAGAATCTGTTTGTTTATTAAGAGGCTCTGAATCTGAATCTGATTCGCACATCTGAATCTGAATATTCGGTAGAAAAGTCTGAATCTGATTTTCATCTTAATCTGAATAAGTGGTTGAGAAATCTGAATCTGAATGAAATAAAACTGTTTGTTTTGGTAAAAATGTCTAGATGTGTTAAACTATAGTTTTTATTATTTAAATATAAAACGACTGCATTCGCACAAGAAATAAATTTCATTAAATAAAAAAACAAATTTTATAATATAATCAATTTAAATTTTTGAATTGAACTTCTTAAAACAATTAACTAAATGAGTCGCGTTAGAATTGAGATGTATGAGTCCGAAACCGTACCCTTTAATTTGAACAAAATATGAGTTGACACATATCATCTTATACACTTTTTATCTAACAAAATATATGAAATGATTCTATTTAATACTTTTAATACAAAAGACAAAGGTGAAAAAAAATCAAAAAATAAAAAAAATAAAAAAAGTAAGAAAAAAAGGCATTAAGAGGTGTTAAGACACCCCTTCCACATCTAGTTCAATAAGAGGTTTATACTTCTTACTGCCTCTTAATGATCAGAAAAAAACAAACGCTCTTAACATTGCTTGCCTCTTACTGCCTCTGAATGACTTGTAAAAAACAAACAGATTTAATGACCCAAATGTCTGACCTCGTCTGAATGAATCAGATTAAAATGATGTTAAAAGGCATTTCTAAAAATAAAACACCACCTAAAACACACACAAACATTCCCTCTTCTCAAATGATGGTCATCACCCTTCTTCAATTACCAACCACCCTAAACAAATACACGAACCCTAATATAAAAGCCATATTTTGTTATATTCATAGTAATCTTGTGATATCTTCAATTAAATCATCTACAATAGGGAAACTCCTTCTCCAAGGATGGTCACCACCCTTCTTCAGAAACCCCTCAATTACAGCAGTGAATATAGTTTATACACCATAAATGAAATCAGAATCAAAATTCTCTTATAGCAAACAACATATATCATTAACCATCTAAAGTAAGATGAACTGATGATGGAACTCCTTCATTCTAGTGACACAAATTAACACAAGAAGTCAAACTTCTGTTGCTAGTCGTGAATTGCATCCAATAGACCCAAAACATTTTATTCTCCCAATTCCCCAAAATCCCAATTAAATACCCCAAAATCCCAATTGAATAACCAAGAACCCTAATTAGTAATATCATTTCTTTCTACAAACCCCTCATAACTAAAATCGAATGGCATTTTGCGAATGTGGAAATGTGACAATAATTCGAACCTCGTGGACAAACACTAATCTTGGGCATAGGTTCATCATTTGTCCCCAAATTGTTAGTTTTTAGGGCTAACATTTTAAAATGTATCATACTTACAACTTTATCATTTTATAGGTGTTGAACTTTTTTTCCTTATCCAGGTGATGTTTGGTAGCTAGGTTTGAGGGGGTTTAGGCTGAAAGAAATATGAAATACAATGTTTGGTGTTTTTGCTTTGGGCTCACGCCCCTCTTTTATCACCAACAGTAAAGTCCACCTAAGGCTTTGATTTTTCTCTCTCCTAATTAATAAAATACCTTTTTAATATGTTAAAAAGTTCTCCACCACTAAATGAAGCTGAGTCTTGCGTCACTTTTATTTTTTATTTTTTAAAAAAATATTTCATCTTTTATTAAACTATATAATATGTATATTTATAAAATAATACTATCTCCGTCTCAAAATTATTATCCACTTTTGACTTTCTAAGTCTTTCTCTCTCAACTTTGACCTTAAATATTTTTGTTTGTGCTATTTAATATTTGATGCATAATATATGAATGGATTGAGTTTTAAATGTATTTTTCATTGGTATAATTTTTATCAAGTATTATGTAACATAAATAAAATTATTTAAGGTCAAAGTTGACAAAGAAAGACTCAGAAAGTCAAAACTGGACAATAATTTTGGGACGGAGGTAGTAATTACTTTTCTCTCTCTTAATTTACTTTCAAACATTTCTCAAATCTAAAATCAAATCCAATCCCATTTACAAACCAAACGGACCCTAATCTTTCAAATTCGATCTTTTGGGGTACTGATGACCATTTTACCCTCTTAGGGTAAATTGCATAAATGGTCCATGTGATTGGAAAATATTGCATCAATCGTCCCTGTAATTTAAAGTTCCACCAATCGTCCTTATCGTTGCAAAAAATAACACTCATAATCCTTTTTATAACTTGCCGTATATTTTATCTTTAAGCTCACCCACATGTCTATATACGCTTTTATATACGTTTTTATCCACATCTTTAAATACGTTTTTATACACGTTTTTATCTACTTTCTATATACATTTTTATGTACGTTTGAATATACGTTTTTATCTACGTTTTTATATATGTTTCTATATATGTTTTTATCTACTTTTTTATCTACGTTTTTATATACGTTTTTATCTACATTTTAGTTATAACTTGCGAATTTTTATTAATCAAACATATGAAATAAAATATCGGTATTTGTGGCGATCAAGATAAATTGGCGCATTTTTTTGTAAAATTGTAGCCTTCATCGTCTGATGAAAACGTTGGTATATGATTGTATTCATCTTTGTACTAGTTACAATTCGTATAATGCATCTTTATATAAATAACTTATCTACCATAACCGATAACCACTTAGAAAATGTTAAAAGATCTTCGTCTAATAAAAAGTTTACCGAGTTCGCAACATGTATATTAAAAAAAAGGATAATGACATATAAATACATCTTACTTGTCACCCTATCCTTCATGTATATTAAAAAAAGGATAATGGGTCACAACCATAAGGATTAGATCCAAAAAAAATAAAAAATTAGGGATTGTGGATGCAATTTCGCTAAACCACAAAGACCATTTATGCAATTTACCCTGGGGATGGTGGTTGCAATTTTCTCAAAACCACATGTACCATTTATGTAATTTGAAAGGTAAAACGGTCATCACTACCTCAAAAAGACCGAATTTAAAAGTTTATACATGGATAAAAAAAGTTTGATACCTATAAAATGATAGTGGTAAGTATAATACATTTAAAAATGATTAGCCATTTCTTTTAACATAGTTTCGTCAATCTTATACTATATCGGCGTTTTTCATTTGTTAACTCAAGTGTTATTTGCAATTGCCATTAACTATCGTGAGGCTTAGCATTTAAGCGAACATTATTGAAGCCCTGAAATAAAACATTACATATTCTTATTACTTGAAGCGATAAATGATGACTATGCATATACACATACAATCGATCGGTCCCTACCAAAAAAAAAGTTAGCACGATAATTTCTTTTTAATTCATGACTGACCAAACTTTTATTCTTCAGAGTCGTGATATGGGTTTTTAGATAGATAGGTTACCAAGCTATCAACTTTTGTTCGCATAAGTTACTAATCTTTTTTTTGGTCAATTAGGTTACTGGACTATCGAAACCGGTTAAATTTAGTATCGAACTATCGGTGACTGGTTGCTAGTCTTAAATCTTGATTACATTGCCAGCGTGGCATTTGACTTTTGATACAAATAAGTTACTCAACTTTGCGAATTTATTCACTTAAGTTACTAAACTTTGCGAATTTTTACACACACTTTTTATATACATTTTTATCCACACATTTTTAAATTTCAACGGCTACTGGCGAATGCTAATGATGGTTCTGTGAGTGGGTGTTTAGGAGACATCAAGAATTTTCTGAAGAATGGGAAACTTGATCAAGTTGTCGCAATAGTCAAGTCTTGTTCTCCGAATTTGATTGGTGATCTCACGGTGACTATGAAAGATCTCTCAGATACAATACCTGAAACAATACATCACAAAGTCATTGGTGAGGGTGGTTATGGAAAGGATATTACTGTAGGAGCTGTTTTGATACTTGCTAATGTTTCAGTTTTTTCTCCTAAACCATCAATGCATTACCTTAACATTACAATGAGAAACGTGGTTAAAGTTTTCCGCAAAGATATGGTTCCTGGAAGTGGCAGTGGTTAATGCATTACCTTAACATTATTATGTAATGTTTTCATTATTATTGCATTTTTAAATTTCGTATTCAAATTTTAAATTCCAACGGCTACTTTTCCCTTATAAATACTCCTTTTCCAACGGCTAATTTTAAATTTCGTATTCAAATTTTAGATGAACAAAACATAAAACTTTAGTAACTTAGGCGAATAGATTCACAAAGTTGAGTAACATATTTGTCAAATAACCTGATAAGTTTCTGAGTTGGATAACGGGGCACACAAAAAGCTAACGTGGAGAAGGTCAAACACAATCTCCTGGTTGCCAGTATTCGGGGTAACTTGAATGAACACACTTTTCTTGTTCAGTAACCTTAAAGTCAAACTTCGATAGTCGAGTAACCCAATTGAATAAAAAAAGATTGATAACTTAGGCGAACAAAAGTTGATAGTTTAATAACCTATCTTTCTAAAAACCCTCGTGATATAGTACGATTGCACCTAATTCTTTAGTTATGTAACATTAGAACTTAAAAAGTGTTTAATTTTTGTATTCCAAATAATAGTGTGACGTTTTAGTAGTTAGACTCTTACCATTGGTTTTCTTTTAATTAGCATGTGTTTATTACTCCATAAGATTAGAATGGCTCAAGCCAAAACTCAAAAAAAGGTTTTATATCATGCTACCTCAGCATTTTTTGGCTTCATTTCCCTTATTGCTCACAGACCAAAAAAATCCTCTCACTAATCACTCAAGCCAAAATCCTACTTTTGAAACTCACTATACTCAATTAAAACACAAACTCAACACAAAAACCAATTGAAACAAAAAAACAAAATCACTCATTTGGTGCAAGCCAGTTCACTCACCGGCACCATAGCATTGGGGGCTTGTATAGCGGCGCTGTGACACATCGGAATGGCGCAAACTCACGAACTACATAACATTTTAATATTTCCAGGCTTCATCGTCCAAAAATTTCTCAATCGCCGCACGTATTTCTGGCGAAATATCTTTACATTCTGTGTATTGTTTTTTCAAATCTTCTTTGGCTGCCATTGCTTGTTCAAATAGAGTGATTACGCCCATAATCGCTTCTTGTCCCACATCGTCTTCGTTACATTGTTTCTTGACATACTCTTAGATTTCTTCGATGGCATGAGGGAGAGAACAAGTCATTTTTTGGTATAAAGAATGTATTTTTGATAGAGAAGTGTGAAAATTTTAGAAAAATGAAGTGTTATTTATAATGTGAAAGGGATAGTTTAAAAATTTTTGAAAGTTTAAAAATGAATCCGTTGCATTTCAACGGTATAAATTTTTTTCTTTGTCTTTATTCTCATTGTGTATTCGGCGCAACATCATTCGGCGGGCAAAGGTCGGTGTCACGGCGGGTGTTCGACAATGCCGGTTTTTGTGCCACCTCGGATTCGGCGCAGGACATGTTGTCACACCCCTTGCTCTTATATTTTCATTAACACAATTACGAATTTAGTCATATGCAGCAAATGCGATTATATTAACATTAATTTGAGCTTACACACTAAACGCGAGCATCATACTGAGTGTATAAGACGTATCAAGCAAAATATGCACTTCAAATCTGAACTATATTTTATTTAAAGATTTTAATAATAACAAGTAATGGATACCCGCGCTTCGCCGCAAGAAGTTTTGGTTTATCATATGATGGTTATGGCTGACATTGTTATGTTGTGTACATATAGCAATTCTACACCATCCAGAGTACAATTCATTAACGACTACAAATTTACACAATGTTTAGCTGATATAAAAGGAAGACGCCATCTGATACTTTTATGACATAGTGATTATCTGCATATAAGCTAATCCAAACACCCCTAAGTATCATAGATAAACTTTTAAGAAGTACATAGCCAAATGATTTTAAGCAAATATTTCAAGTCAGAGAGGTGTGTGTATTACGCTTCATTATTACATTTTTTTCTACATAAGAATACATGATATCCTATGTATACGATAGTACTAACGGATAACTGCGTGAAATATGCATCTAAGATATGTATTAATCCGTTGTAAAAGCCTAACTTTAGTTGCCAAAATAGCTGGTGTATTCATGTGTAACTCTCCAAAAGCCAACGGAAGATAGGACCTATAAATCTGAAACATTACAACATTACATGGTTTATCAATTTTGCGTAGGATGAAGAAAAGAAAAATGAGCTTGTGTGTGTTGTTTGTATAGCGTACCTTGTCAGTTTAAAATATGGTATGTTTGTGTTTGTGCTAACCTGCAATCAATCAGAGGATTAAGGACTATTACTAAGTGTGTCACTTTACAAACCATGCTATGAATATTTCCAAAAGCTCGATACTTGTGTTTCAGGAATCCAACATTATAAAAACACTCCTTTCAGTTACCTTGTAATAGTACAACCTCAGAAGCAATAGCATATCAGTCAAACAACACTAAACCAAAGGAGTCCCTAGTTTAACTTTCAAGGATTCTTGATGCAGAAACTTGCAACCATTATTCTTTCCACAACAGCTTTATTGCAAACATCAGTTCTAAAATGTTTATTAATCCCCTAAATTCGCCCACATGTCTATGTCGTCATGATATTTGTCTTCTAAAGCCTTCATTTTCTTTGTATATAACAGATGTTATATATATATATATATATATATATATATATATACATATATATATATATATATATATATATATATATATATATATATATATATATATATATACATATATACATATACATATATATATATACATATATATATATACATATATATATACATACATATATATATATATATATATATATGGGCGCGTTATATTGAGAACCCATTTTATGTGCAGAACTCTACAGAACTATTTTCAACCAATCAAAATTTAGTAAATATTAAATGTTTTCATTTAATTGAAAAGTGTAGATTTGTCAACCACATTTTTTACTTTCTTTTTTCTATCTTTTAAACAAAAAACGTTTTTTAAATCTTTTATTTTTTGGAATTAATTTTTTTTACAAATATTTTCCATTTTTTTAATTTTACATTGGTTTTCTAGCATACATGTTTTCAGGTGCATATGTGTTGTTTTGAAATAATGTAATTTTACATATGTTTTTTATGTACAATTATTTAGACATCAAACTTTTGTTTAAAATGGTAATTGCACATATGTTTCTCGTGTACATTCTTTAATATTTAGAATTTATAACCTAAAATTACATGTAACCTCTACATTTATAAAAAACCAAAACATAAATAGTATAGAAAAAAATTGATATAAAATGAAATACAATTCTAATACAAATGTATCTTGTTAAATATAGATGTGCATATCATTAAAAAACATGTGTGCACTCTCTTCCAAGAACATGCGTGCACTCTTCCAAGAACATACGTGCACTCTTCAAAGAACATACGTGCACACTTCACTTTCTCATCAGATTCATTACAACATACGAGTACCCTTCCAAGAACATATGTGCACACAACGCTTTCTTGTCAAATTCTTTAGAACGTGTATGCACGTCTTCCAAAAACATATATGCGCGATGCACATTTTTGTAGACACCTGGTTTTACTTTAACAACATATTGAGAAAAACATACATAATTAATTATGCTAACTTCTTATCATAGCCATTGATTAAGCAATCCAATGGCTGATATGAGTTCTGTAAAGTTCTGCACATAAAATGAGTTCTCAATATAACACACCACTATATATATATATATATATAGGGTGAGGTTCTTTTCAGAACCAAATAAATGTACAGAACTGCGAGAACTAGCATCAACCAATCAAATTTTTTTGGATATTAACTTTTATTATTTAAATCAAAAGGGTATAATGGTAAAATTACAATTATTATATATTTTTTGATTTTTTTATTAAAAAAGTTTTTATAGATCCTAAATTTTAGGAATTAATGTTTTTTTAATACTTTTTTTCCAGCATGTGCACATGTGTTTTTTTTAAATAATATAATTTTACATATGTTTTTAGTGTTCAATGCTTAAACTTTTAATGTGTTTTGGTCACAAATATCTATAGAACTGCATAGCATGACAAATAAAAATATTTCGCATGTATAATACACATTTCAAAACAAAATCATTATACACAAAATTGAAATCACGTGACATACAATTTTAATAAAAATTCTAAAAGTAAATAATAAATGAAAGTTTGGTCCGTGACTGCTGGAACAATGGTTGGTGC
>BQNB010039441.1:0-33297 GCA_026074375.1 Tanacetum coccineum | reverse complement strand
ATATATAATGATACCTGAGGTGTTGTGACGGGACCATTACCACAACCACGGCTATTGAAAACCACAACGTGCCAACCCTTGTTTCTTGCTCTCAAAAGCATATGTCTTATGTATGAATCATTGATTCCTCCTGTCAATCTCGGCTGCAATCATCCATCATCTTTGATTTGTCACAAGGATTACCAGCCGCTCTCATTTTGTTTTGCCAGATCCTTTTGAAACCAAGTCAAGCAAGCATCGAAGAAGTCTCGAACATAAGGGATAATATCTTTTTGAGAGTGCACCAATAACGTTTATAAAAGGTAAATGTAAAACCATTAAGAAGCTTTCAACAACTTTTCACCCTCGTCCTCCCCAAATACTTCCTTGAATATGTTTTCCCGCCCTCCTTTTTGTATGATTCTCACTCCTAATCGTAGCTTCCCCTTTACTGTTTCTGATAACTTTGGCCCCATTTTCATTACAACGTAACAAATTTTTGCGTGAATAAATCTGAACATCATGGTTTTCTGGTTAGGTTAAGTTGACAAAATTAGGGAATGACCAGCCCATTGCTGATAATTGGAACGTCATTACCCAGGACTTCCTCATTTGGCAAAAATTTAGTGCAAATTTTTTTATTCTTTTACATTTCTTCAGGACTGCTTTGCTAATCATGCATGACGTATGTCTGGGATTGGATTGTTATAGTATTACTTCTCATATGTAAGACCTTTATAAAAGACCAATGTTTTTCTCATCCCTACCAAGTCGCGTTTCGAGTAAATAGCCTTATATCTTCCTGTAGCTTTACAATATCCCGCTGTTGTAGCTCTATTCGTTCGAGTCCCGATTGGGTATTTCTTATCTTTATAACTAAAGAAATACCATTCGTTTTGATCTTCTATACCCAACCTGCATAGCTCTATTTAGACTTTTATGTTAGTATGATCTAACAGTTAGATGTGACAATTTTAGGGTTATAGACCAGGCTTGTCATAAACAAAGTTATTTCCCATCTGACATACTCGAAAACAATTTTCCATATCTTAAAGCTAAAAAAAATTTGGTCTGCAAATGCATACCAAATAAACTAAACTACTATCCATTACTTAGCTTAAAAACATATATATGCTTTTATTACATTTTAAGTAGATTAATTAACTGAAAACTAACCATCATTATCCCTCGATGACTGTGAAGCAACATACTAAAGAACATCAAATAATATTGTTTGACCATAGCTCGTAGCTCTTTGTCAGTATAAAACAAACATATCTCCAGCCCTTGTCCTCAGCTCCATTACGATCAATGTATGGTTCATGCTTTGAAATATAGGGTCTGAAGAAAGAATCGTAAACATATGTTATGATCATTTTTTATAAGGATTTATAAAAATTGGAGAAGGGTCGACCCAACCCGTTTGAATTCATAGGAAAAGTCACTTGTTTCGGCCCGTTTCTCCACCCTCCAATTTACCACCTCTATCCTTTGTTTTAGGGAACCACAAGTATATGTAAAATGCTAGCTTTGCTTCACTGTTCATTGGGACCCTTCAAAAACAAAACAACCAATAAATCAAATATAGAACAAAAAATACAAAAGCATGTTAAGAGTTGCCCATAGATTTTCAACATTAAGGTTATGTTCTTACCATGACAAAAATGTGTCACCAATACGCTCACAAACAGTCAGTCCAGCAACTAAGATCTTGAAAACGTCATGATAGAGTTTTAGATCTAAACCTGTGAATTTGAATAAATTTAAACGTATATAGTACCAGTATTGGCACCAAAAGCGAAGCTCCTTGATATCAGGTTTATTCTTTTCCACAGATTTGAAACAGTCGTTGCCTGGATACGCATATCCAAACACCATTCTGTATGCAATTAAGTAATCCCATTGTTAGAAATGGCTGGTTGCGATTCTCCATAAACGATGAAGAAACAAATTTAAAGATCAACATACATGAGGCCTCTGGTAAGAAAGGATCCAATAATCCTGTAACCCTGTCAAAGGACTAAACACAACAGTAAACTTATATAAATAAATTCCAAGCACGGTAGTTCATCTTAGACTTTTGTAGATTTATATGAAACAGGATCAGGATAAGTGGTGCAACTAATAACTACAAACAGCTATGATAGTTTTTTTTCTTAAAAACTACTGATCGATCTACTTATACAAGAATGTGTTGTGTATGCTTAGAGTGACTCATTTGGCTACTGTTATTAAAGGTCCATTTGATTTTGTGCAAATGTACTTTCAGATTTTTCCCATGTTTCAACATCTCCAATATATTTATCTAATCTTTATATATTAACAATAGCATATGCAAACATGAAAAAGTGTTCAGTTTTTAGTATCTACGATATCGTCACTTGACTCCAACGGGCGGGTGTAGCCATATTTTAAAATGTGTCCTTAAAATAATTTGCAGTATCAAATTCAGTGCTAGCTCAACATGTGGCTCATCACCTAGAGATTTGCTTGAAAGGATGTCAAGATTCTGGCTGTGTCCGAATATTAGATCACCTATGCATCGAAAACCCTGATAATGTGATTGAAGCAACACATGTTAATTGCCGTCTTATTTTAAAATGCAAAAAAGCAATATTAATGCTTAACAAACCAACTAAAAAAAGTAATCTTACTGCGCAACGGATATGACCTCGAGCCTGTTGACTTACAACTCCTAGCATAAGTAAATGGTCCAAAAAGTTTCTATGATATTAAAAAGAGGAAAACAACTGAGAATAATGCAATGGTATGTATTATTAGAAGTAAATTAGAAGCAAACCGATACTACCATTAGTGCACAAGTCTATTGTTGCCAAAAATACATGGTGCAATAAAAAAGGAGTCACTAAATATAAATGCGTAATAAGCTAAAAGGAAAGTCATACCTGCACAAATGTTCCATTTGTGGCCAGTTGAGTTGTGGGGCTTGAGAATACCGCAAAGAATAAATAACATGTTGTACTGACCACTCTCCATTGAGATAAGCAATACATGATCTAAAAAAAGACAGAAAAAATAAAAAAAAAAAAGAAAAAAGGAAAAAAAAAAAAAAAAAAAAAAGTAAAAAAACCAAAAGAAAAAAAAGAAAGGAAAAACAAGTGGGGAAGGGAAAAGAAAAAAAAAAAAATAGAAATAGAAAACACAATTATTTAGAAAGGAAGAGTTAACGATAATGATACCTTGAAAATCAAATAAGTAACGCCCACTACGACTTCCACCAACAATGTACAACTTGTCATCAACAACAACTACTTCATGCTAGTACAATGAAAGAAGATAATTGCATATAAGCGAAAGGACCAATCGCCCAATATAATCGCTGGGCATTATACGAGTAGCAGAGAGGGAGAGCTATATAACAAACATAATACATATGACAATAGAAATTATAAACAAACCTTATAGCGGGTTGATAGCCTTCGCCCAGCTACCGAGAGAGCAACCCATTGGTCAGAGTCTACAGCAGAATGCCAACTGCCGTACTATCTGTTCCCATATTAGCTTCCATATAGTTGAGCGAATTTTATCAGAATAGAGATCTCAACACTCACTAAAATACATGTCGAGTTAACGATAATGATACCTTGAAAACCAGATAAGTAACGCCCACTACGACTTCCACCAACAATGTACAACTTGTCATCAACAACAACTACTTCATGCTAGTACAATGAAAGAAGATAATTGCATATAAGCGAAAGGACACTATCGCACAATAAAACCTATAACGAAGCATATAACAAACATAATTAACAATATGAACAATAGAAGTTATAAACAAACCTTATAGCGGGCTGATAGCCGTCGCTCAGCTACCGAGAGAGCAACCCATGGGTCAGAGTCTACAGCAGAATGCCAACTGCCGTACTATCTGTTCCCATATTAGCTTTCATATAGTTGAACGACTTTTATCATAATAGAGATCTCAACATTCACTATAACAATTTTCAAGCTAATAAGATCCATGTTATATAATTATTACTAACATGATCATCATTTAAAAGTTTAAAACTTCATATTGCTAAAGATAATAAAAATCGATAAGGAGAAAAGTAACATACCTCGATCAGAAAATATACCATTCGATCATTTAATTTAAAGACGCAGGTTATTGATGTAAATTTGCATGAAATCAAGTCGAGTTCATCATGAGGTTGATCATTAGGGTTTTCCTAAAAAGTGAGGCGTATGTATTTGGGAGGCATATGAAAGAAGATGTTTTTAGCAAATATCATTAGGGTTTTTAGCAGATACGTATTTGGAATGCGTTTGAGATTACAATTTTTAAAAATTTCGTGTCCAAGTCAACATTGAGGTTGCGATCCCAGTCCACTAAATCCATAAATACACACACATACTTAGCCCCAACTATATTTTATATATATATAAATATATATATATATTATAAATAGTGAGATATAAATATAAAATATAAATAGTATATATATATATATATATATATTAGTAAGTGGTTTACTACAGGCTAACATATATACGCTGAGATAACACAATTAACCTGAACACTAAACACTGTAAAATCGAAGCGACTAATTTATAGTAACACTACTCCTGATCTATCTTAACATGAACTATCTTATGCGCATTACATCGCCAAATTGACCCGCAAATACTTATGTCCAAAATTTATATAAATTACTAATGCATTAAAGTAAGCAACTGATTGAGTATACATACTCGTATCATATTGAGTACTTGCATATTATGATATCTTAACATAAACAAAACTTTTAAAATCATATGTACAATTGATAAACATTTTAACTTTAGAATTATGCAATTTTGAAAATGGAATTTACCAAGTTTAAACAGCCAGATTAGGACATGTGTGCGCATAATTAGAAAGTTTAAATTTTCAAGCATTCCTAAAGGCATTTTAACTTGACATTTGAGTGAAATGAATAGAACAAAGTATCGATCTAATGCATCCCATAACATTGTCAGTTAGAAGTCCTATACAACCCGTAACAGTTTTAGTTAGCAGTCCCAAACATCCCTTTTTCAATGAACTCGTAACAGTTTCGTTATCCAATCCGTAGACTTGCACACATGGTTAATGAAAATCATGCATGTTATGTCGTAAGCACGATTTAAATAATATTTTAGGACATGTTAATTCGAATAAAGTGGATTGTCCTTTTTCCCACTATCCAACGGATGGCGCATTAAACTGATTATAAAGTAAATAGGTAGAAAAATGAACAGAAACCTGTCTCTGGTTACACGCGCTGATAACATAACTTGGTTCCCTAGTAGGCTTCCAAGTAAGTAAAAATGGGAGTTTTTACTAAGCCTATTTCAGCCGTTGGAAGCTCTAGATCGTACAGTTTGAGTATGATGGACCCTCCGTAAATGAGTAAAGAAAGAATCAAGGGTAAGTGAGGTAAATTGGTTTTAGCTATAATTTGTGTTTTATAACGTTTAGTTTGGCCTGAAATATTAATCGTTAAACCATGGCACTATTGCTTCGAACACGACCCCCTAATTATGTGTTCTGATTATTCCATATCGAATCAACTCATTATTATCAATTAGTATCATTATTGAGTTACTTACAACTATATTTAAAGAGTGATTACAACTATACTCAAGTAGGAGGCTCAACTCGTGAAAATGTATATATAGTAAGTGCTTTTATTTAACGAAAATTAGTACTTTATAGTGTCCGGAAATTAGAAAAAAAAATGTTTATCTCTTAATTTTTCACTAAATAAACACTTTAAGGGGTGTTTGGGCTTGCTTATTTAAATTGCTTGCCGAGTAAATTATAAGCAGGTTTAGTCTATTTCACTTCAAGTACCTAATTTCCTTGCAACTAAGGTACAAAAATTAGAAATTTATGTATTTATTAGTTGCAATAAGCTGGATGAATTTTGCTCGGGGTTCTAAAAGGTGCGCTATAGCGGCGCCATAGCGGCGCTATAGCGCGAGGCATGGCCTCCACGTTACGAAACAGGACAAGGCGTCGTCTCTAGGCGTGGCGTGTAATAAAGTGTGATAAGGCGTGATAAAGCGCGTTATAGCGCGCCTTTTTTTAAGCTTTTAAAAGATTTTATGGACTTGAGCTTATTTACATGTATTTATGATTTGGGTTGTATGGGATTCGGGCTTAGTAACTCCATAACTCAATTTTAAGCCTAGTAGCTAACTAATATTGACCACTCTATAAATATTTTTTGCTGCCTTGAGTCATGCCTTAAAAACGCTATGACGCAACGCCTCACGCTAAAGCTTGAGGCTTGGCTATGCCGCCACGCCACGCTTCACGCTATTTATAACCTTGATTTTGCTACTGTAAGTAGTATGCTTTAGCAAAAAAGAGAAAGTTATTGTTGACCAGTTTTGGAAGTAAGGCCATATAAACAATTAACTGTGATAGCAGCAGCCAAAGTAGAGTCAACCAACACACGGGTATGTTTTAGTGCTCCCTCAGTGGTGAAACTTCTGTAGATATAACCTATGTAAATGCAAATTAAAACATCATAATCAGATGCATGAAATAGAAATTCCTTTTTTTTAAAACAAAAAATAGTTTGGAGTCTTGAATGGAAATACTAATTACATGGAATCAACAACTGGGTAGTCGCTAATGAGAAAAAGAAAGAGACATTTTCAATAATACACAGAACAACATTATTGTCAGATCCCAAATAATAATGGAGCTCTAGTAAAAGTCCTTTGTACAAAACACTTGAACGTTGGCTCAACTTTATAAAGATGACTAATAACATAATTCAAACCAAAAATATTAAGCTGTTTGGTGTTACCTATGATTGCGATTCCTGCCTGTTATTCACGCACATGGTTTTCTCTGCTTTCTTGTAATCCCACCAACTGTTAAAAGAATAAAGAAACATCGTGTAAATGATTGCGTACAACTTAGAACAAACAACGTTACATATATGTGGCAGGGGACGAAATGGGTATATACACAGGTCGGGTTACACATACCACAGACAACTCATTAACCCTACTTATGACCAAAACTTAATAATATTTGTACTGCTGTAACAAAAAAGCAACTAACCTCTAACGCTTCTAGTCCTTCATACGCGAGTCTTAAAGAATCAACAACAACGTCAGGAACATCAGAAACTGAAAAACAAATATCCAAATTGCAAAAAATTAGCAACATAAGCACAAGAGTAAATTGCAAAAATGGTCCTTTTAGTTTGGCCAAATTGCATATTTGGTCCGTCAAATTTCAAAATTGCAAAAAATGTTCGTATTTTAAAGATTTGGTTCCACTTTTGGTCCTTGGTCGACCTGAAATGACTAAAATACCACTTTTGATCTTTTACAATATAACGTCGTTAAGGGGTATTTTAGTCATTCTCAGGTCGACACTAAGGGACCAAAAGTGGAACCAAACCTTCAAAATACGGACTGTTTTTGTAATTTTGAAATTCGACGGACCAAATCTGCAATTTGGCCAAACTAAAAGGACCATTTTTGCAGTTTACTCTAAGCACAATAAGAAACTATTATATGATTTGGATACTTGAAGTCACAATAAGAATTGAATAGGTGAGTTACGATACTTACCAAGTCCGCATGGTTGTATCGTTCAATCTATGCGTCTGCACACAACCTAATGCAAATTAAAAAAAACAATTGAAAACTCATAACGACTCAATTCATAACATGTACACGGAGTAAAAACATGAATTGGCAAGATCAAGCAAAAAACAAATTAAAAAATTACCTTTTATTCGGATGTCAAGCACAGTCATTTTTACACTCTGTCCTTAGCTAAAGCACAACTTTATCCATGGTTCGTGTGTCCTACACATGCAAATGATTTAGAAATAGACTATTCCCTAAACAGATGCGTATATGCAAAAATTAATAAAAGAACACTGAAAGTCAGCTCGCAGACCTCAAATGAGCCATCGTATTAGATGCTTGTTAACGCCGACGCCTAAAAGCACCCGTTGGTCCAATTTCTGTTATGGCTTATCTTGGAAAAATACCAACTTCAACCCCTAAATGCACCCGTTTCAGTCCCAGTTCAGCAACCAAATGTACCCACTTCAACCCCATTTCAATACCAAAATCCCCCCCCCCCCAAACCCACCAATTTCAGCCTCCAAAGCCACACCTATTTGAGCCCCCAAAGTCACCCATTTCAGCCCCAAACCCAACCTATTTCAGCCCCTAAACCCACACGTTTCAGCCCTCATTTCAGCACCCCAAATGCATCGATTTCATCCCCCGTTTCAGCCCTCAAACCCACCCATTTTAGTCCCAATTCAGCCCCCAAACCCACCCATTTTAGCATCCAAATATCAACATCCAAACGCACCTATTTCAGCACTCACACTCACCCGTTTCCGTCCTTATTTAAGCACCCAAACGGCCTGATTTCAACCCCTGAAACTACCCAATTCAACACCCATTTCATCACCCAAACCCAACCATTTCAAAAGCTTGTATCGGCTCCGCATTAGCTGACGCTTCCTATTGGCATGAGCAAAGACTAAACATTACATAGTTTACCATTATTTTAAGCTTCCAAAATGGTTAAACATTTGGTCACTGTGATTAAAGCATAAACAAAATGTGTACAATGTTAACATACAATGTACAACACCCCGAGACATTTCCCATTCTATCAAACTTTTAGCAGTTTCTGTTAAGACAATTTTGACTTTTTGAAGTTTTTGTTTAATTTTTTATGTATACCGAGAAATTTTCCCGCTTTTAATCCGAGAATCATCTCCGGGAGGCAAACCGGCAATGCCTAACGTTGTAGTATTTTGCATAGCTACGTTTTTACCATTTAATGGCAATATATGTTTAAAATTTCATAATTTTCGGAGATACCATTATTCGTTTCGTTATTTGCGTTAATCGTGGTTTACTTATAACATTAGTTTTTACATGCAAGACTTGGAAATTAAATCAAGTGGGAAGCACTAGCAAAATAGAATGAAGAAAATTAGTTGGTCCCCCCTCCCTTGTCTTGTTCGTCCCAAACAAACACCCTTATCACCCTTGGTGAGCAAGCTTTGTATTCAAATAAATAAAGACAAGGCATTGATCACTGATTTGTTATAACTTGATTTTGATTGGTGCAATTTGGTCCCCCTCCCCCTTCTTGTCTATTGTTAACGAAACTCCATACACTCACATTTGTGTGTGAAGTAAACTGTATTATTTAATCTCTATACTTCCATTATCTCATTCATAACACACACACACTAAAAATTTGGTTTTCTCTCTTCTTCTTGCCTTCTTTTGTTCGAACCACCCAAGACACACACACACTTTCATAATTCTTACATTCTTTGATAAAAAAAATAACTGTGACGATTCATGAAGGTTTGCTCATTTGTATCATTGGGTATTATTTTAAACAACTTTTGGGTTGTTCTAATCTTCATTCTTCCTTCTAAAAGCCACCTTCCAACTTTGTAAGGTCTTCAAATCTTAAATAACTTGTGCTTTCCTTATCATCTTGATGACATACATGCTTGTTGTACCAAATTCTTTTGTAAAACAAGATTTTAAAACTACATTAACCTAAAGGGTGTACTTATAGCGTTCGAATTATATGTAAAAAAATATAGGAAATCTTAGTTTGTGTCGTGGTGTATTGCTGTAATATTTTTTGTACTTTTGAGTTATTATTTCGGCCTTTATTGTGGAGCTTATTTGAAAGCTTACTTTTGATTATTTGAGTTATTAGGGCTTAATATGGTTCGGCCAAACTAGAAAAGAAAGAAGAAATATATTGTTTTGCTTATTTGATTTCTGACTTTATTTTTTATAGCTAGATTTTCTAGCTTATTTGGAAAGGACAACAATAAAATTATTTCGCTTAATATTAAGCTAGATATACTTTATTAGGGCTTATAGCCGCGTCCCACATACAAGACCCAACACCATGAGCTTATTATTAAGCTTATGTGGTTTGGATTATTATACTTGGCTTATTATGAGCTTATTAATAGTTATTTATCAAGTCGCGTATTTATTATTTAATGTTTTGCTTATCGGATTAAATGGATAAGTAAAACTACATTTTCGGACTTAACGGGCCAAGGGTCAACATAAATACAAAACACCTAGGCGTAAAGCTACGGTGTAGCTTATTGGATAAGTTCGCGAATAGCTTATTTAATAGTATACGATTTATATGCGTTACGTTAATTTATTTATAAACGTTGGACGTTGCAAATAATAAGGGATTTGATGATGTATAAATTTGTAATTATGAAAAGTGGATTGAAATTTGTTTTGAAAATGGTTTTAAATAAAGTCTACGCTTTGGGAAAAACTCTGTAGCACGAATGGAGTCATGCCAAATTTTTATAATTACTATTCTTAGATAATACTAGAAAAACGTACATGGTAAAATAAGATACGAGAATTTAAATTAAGTGACGAACAATATATATATATATTGTATACTATATTATATATATTTATATTTATATATTCTTTTATTAATTATATTTATATATAATTAATATATATATAATATTTATTTTTACTTAGATCGTTAAATATCTATGTAATATCTAAATTACATATTATTTTACCCCATTTACTAACGTGAAACATTTTATTACTACACAATCACAAACGTTAATTTTTAGATATATATTACAAAAGTACACATGCTACACCTATGCATTTTCCATAAATTTCACTTTTTTCCGATCCGTTATTAATCAAACATCCATTTTCATAGGTTGCTTTGTATTTAGTAAGTTCATTACAAAGTGAATTATTTCTAGACTATTCACTACCTCAATTCACCAAATCAAGGTGAGTTCGTAGCCCCTCTTTTACTCGTTTTGAATAAATGTTTTATACTTGGGGTGAGAAACATTGCTTGTTTTTAAAACTGGACACAAGGACTATACGTGAGATTTCACTATTTACGTGATTCGCCATAAGTTGCATTCTAGACACTCAATTGCCCGAAAACTAATCATTGAACTGTCAATTTCTTGACCGGAGGACCGGTTGAGGGAGCGCGAGTGAATAAATAGATCTATTGGGACTAATTATCCCTATCCGGGTGAGTAGCGCTCACTACCCACGGGGCTCCCGATTAAACGAATATATGTCATGTCGAAACTGGTTAGGTGGTCTTTGGTCGGACACCTGTAAGGGCAAGCAAATACTTATAGCAACGTACATGCTATCTTTCATTATTAGCTTCAGTGTCATGAGTTTTGTGAAACGTAGTACCTTCTTTTTATGTAAGTTGTATATGTTTATAACTGTGCATACGTTTGATAATCTTGGTGGTCTACTATAACATCGTTTGAACTAAACTTATGAATTCACCAACTTTATGTTGACGTTTTAAGCATTTTTTTCTCAGGTGCTTAGCTGGATGTTGTTGCTTGAACTATATGAAGCCTATTGCCGAACCAGTTTCCAGATTTTATCCATATTTTATCGTAATACCGTGTTGAACGTAACTTAAGCGTCCCGCATGTTGTCTTTGAACTTTTAAATTTGTTGATGTTAACTTATTAAACATTTTTTATTTATGCAACGCGTGTTTATTTTTCAAACGCTACCTTAGAGGTAGTTTCCTTTATGCTTTGTACTTTGAAATAGCCTTAGACGTCACGCCCCCGGACGCCAAATCGGACGGGGACCCTATTTGGGGGTGTGACAGATTGGTATCAAGAGCCAAGGTTATAGAGAACCAGGTAGTATATAACTAGGTCTGGACTATAACCAGTATGTGATCCTTACGTGATTATGTGCCTTACGTGATTTTTACATAGTACGTATACATAATTAAATATTATGTAATTAAATACTAAGTATAACTAATATTACTATAATTATATTGCATTTCATTTTGCGGTACTGCATCCGATGGTCTATTCATTCATTTCATTCGTTTATTCACCCATTTGTTCATTCTTTCCCGCATCATGCATGGTTGGTATAAAGGATATTTATATAAACTTTTGCTTGTGCAGGTCATGGCTATTTCAGTTATCTCAGTTTCTTCGGATTCATCAGAGGATAGCGTGGGGACACCTGCTGGACGAGTTATCTTGTTCGGTACTATCCCTACCACTATTCCCGACACCACACCAGTGATTACTCCACCCACTACTTAGACTGACACCACAGTGATACCCACAGAGATACCTATCATAGCACCTACTATACCACCATCCCCAGATTATACACCAGCGTCTCCTGATTACTCACCTGCATCTGATATGGAGTTTGATCTATCTGAGGATCCATCATCATACCATATACCACCATTACCAGCTATCTCACCATTTTTATCATCGGCTGATGACACCACAGACAGCGATACACCTGATACACCACCATTACCTACCCATGGTACACCATTCACTGAGACTACCCTTTCTACTCAGAGGTCACCTACAACATCTGGTGCACTTCGACGTCGAGTCATGGTTCTTGCACCAGGACAGCCTATTCCCCATGGTCGACCGTACCGCTACCATCTTAAGGGGCCGGTACACATGATGACTACGAGGAAGAGGGTTGTACCAATACCCACTCATCATCTTGCTATGAGACATTCAGTTGATTATTCTTCTTCAGATCATTTTTCTTTGGATGATTCATCATCGGATTTGTCATTGAGTTCATCGTCAGAGACTTCTTCGGATTCTCCTGCGGATGCTTTATCTGATTCTGCATCTAGTCATTCATCTTCTGATCATTCATTTCCAGTATCACCATCGGGTACGAGATCTAGTCATCGATTAAGTTCTTTGGTACCGAGTTTTCATCATTCATCTACTATTTCCGAGAGACCATCTCATGATTCTTCTTCTGCGAGTCGTTCTCACAAGAGGAGTAGATCGCCTGTTGCATCTATACCGTTATCTTCACCTACCCTTGGGGCATTTTCTTATGCACGTGCAGATCTTTTACCATCACCTAAGAGGATTAGGAGTCCTAAGACAGCTACGGATTTAGAGGATTGTTCGGAGGATAGTTTTGAGCCATATGTACCTAGAGAGGTTGGATTGGCAGTTGACTTTGAGGATGAGAGTTCTGAGCCGTCTAGATCTAGAGGGGCTAATTTAGAGATGGATGTTGATGTTGTGAGGAGCGACGGGATTGAGATTGACCCCAAGATTCAGGCTGAGATTAACGAGTGTTTTGCTTATGCGGATGCTCTTAGAGATAGAGGGATTAATGCTAGAGTTGTAGTTGAGGCTGCTGATTGAGAGGAGAGTGAGACGGGTACGAGGGGCCTGGTTAAGGTCAGAGTTGAGAGGGTTACGCGTGATGCCAGAGGATACCCCTGAGCCTGCTCAGGAGGGAGTAGTAGATGTTACATATGAGACATTAGGAGATTTAGTTCAGAGGTTCCATGATCACACCGAGGCTATTCCAGTCCATCGTATACAGGTCATTAAGGGAGCTCAGAGAGAGTAGGGATGTAGGATTGTTGGGGCTGAGTCGGCAGTCACTGTTTTGACTGAGAGAGTTGTTGAGTTGGAGAGGGATAACAGGAGGCCTAGAGGCACCGTGAGTGTTGAGAGTCAAAGAGTTGACCGACTCCAATGCGGCATGGCAGGTATGCAGAAAGAGCTGAGGCATATACGACGGTTTGGATTTAATGACCGAGTGAGAGTTGGCAGATTTGAGGCGTGTACTAGGAAGCACATGGGCTACCGGCCTTAGACATGTTCATTAGTGTTGCAGTATTGACCAGTATTAGTGATAACCATAGTATTAGAAACTCGTATTTTCTATATTTTGAAATCAATGTGATGTAATCACTAATGATCGATGATATGAAATTAAAATTTATCTATGATATGATGCCGTAATTTGATTTACTTATGCTTTTTGCATCATGCGTTATGGGGTTTCTATGATATAGTTCGATAATGTATTTTCTATGTAAATTAACCGTAAATTTTATTTAACCCCGTTAGTTATCTCGCATCACCTAGGAATCTCATCGAGTGTTACGTTGATATGTTATAGGAAGATGCCTAACACACGATCTGGAGCGTCAAGGACACGTGAAGCAGTCAACGAGCAAAGCGATCGCCAGGTGGCAGAAGCATTGAGAGTGCGCGAAGCTGTCAGAAACCTTGGACTCCTTATAGGAGATGAGGTCGAACAAGAAGAAGTAGGAGGAAATGGAAATGGAGGAAATAGAAATAGTAATGGGAACGGAGGAGAATATGGTTATAACTTTAGAGGATTTATGCCTGCTAGAGAGTGCACATATCAAGACTTCTTGAAGTGCCAGCCACTTAACTTTAATGGAACGGAAGGAGTTGTTGGGCTGACTCATTGGTTCGAGAAGATGGAAACAGTTTTCCACATTAGCAACTGTCCAGAGAAGTACTAAGTGAAGTATGCTTCGTGCACGCTTCTGAACAGTGCATTGACTTGGTAGAACTCCCATAAGAGAAGGATTAGGAATAAGGCCGCCTATGCCATGAGTTGGGCAGAACTTATGAAGTTGGTGACTGAGGTGTATTGTCCAAGGAACGAGATTCAGAAAATGGAAACTGAATTATGGAATCTGACCATGAAAGGTAACGACTTGACTGTCTACACTCAAAGGTTTCAGGAGTTGATTTTGTTGTATACTAGAATGGTCCCTAACAAAGGGGACAGAGTGGAGAGATTTATTAGAGGGCTACCAGACAACATTCAAGGAAATGTGATTACTGCAAACCCAGTTAGATTCCAAGATGCCGTACGCATTGCTAACCAATTGATGGATAAGAAGCTTAAGGGTTATGCTGCAAGGAGTGATGAGAGTAAGAGGAGGATGGAAAGTAACTCAAGGGATAACCGTGGACAACAACCGCCATTCAAGAGGCAAAATATTAGTGGGCAGAATGTGGTTAGAGCTTACACGACTGGGAACAATGAGAGGAGAGGGTATACTGGACCCCACCCACTTTGCAACAAGTGCAAATATCACCATGTAGGGCCATGTACAATGAAGTGAAATAACTGTAAGAAGGTTGGACACCTGACTAGGGATTGTACGACGACTATTACCCCAAACACTTAGAGAGCTCTAGTTGGAAATCAACAGGGTGTTGTTTGTTACGAGTGTGGAAGACCGAGACATTTTAGGAAGGATTGCCCTAAGTTGAGTAATCAGAACCGTGGAAACCAGACAAGAAACAGAGTTGCAAACAAGACTGGAAACCGAACTAGAGGTAATAAGGCTACAGCAAAGGCTTATGCCATTGGTAGAGGAGGAACAAACCCTGATTTTAACATTGTCACGAGTACATTTCTTCTCAATAACTGTTATGCTTCCATGTTATTCGATTCGGGCGCCGATAGAAGTTTTGTGTCGTCTACCTTTAGTGCTTTGCTTGATATTACACCATCTACTTTAGACATTAGTTATGCCGTAGAACTTGCCGATAGAAGAATTTCATAAACAAATGTTGTTCTTAGAGGTTGCACGTTAGGATTATTAGGTCATCCGTTCGACATAGACCTAATGCCCGTAGAACTTGGTAGTTTCGACGTCATCATCGGTATGGATTGGTTGGCGAAATACCACGCGTTGATCGTTTGTGACGAGAAGGTCGTCCGTATACCTTATGGAGACGAAGTATTGATAATCCGAGGTGACGATTATGGCAACGGAAGTAAGCTGAACATTATATCGTGTACAAAAACCCAGAAGTATATTCAGAAGGGATGTCAGGTCTACCTAGCACAAGTTACATCCAAGAAGGCTGAGGATAAGTCGGAGGAGAAGCGACTTGAGGACGTGCCGATCATACGAGAATTTCCGGAGGTCTTTCCAGACGATCTGCCTGGATTACCACCTGCTCGACAAGTTGAATTTCAAATCGACTTAGTCCCTGGTGCTGCACCTGTAGCACGAACCCCGTATCGATTAGCACCAGCCAAAATGCAAGAGTTATCCACTCAGTTGCAAGAACTTTCTGACAAAGGATTTATAAGACCCAGTTCCTCACCCTAGGGAGCACCAGTTTTGTTTGTCAAAAAGAAAGATGGTTCTTTTCGGATGTGTATCGACTACCGTGAACTAAACAAACTTACTGTGAAGAACCGATACCCACTTCTGAGAATCGACGATTTATTTGATCAATTGCAAGGATCAAGAGTCTACTCTAAGATCGACCTGAGATCTGGTTATCACCAACTTATAGTTCGAGAGGAAGACATTCCTAAGATCGCATTTAGGACTCGCTATGGTCACTACGAATTCCAAGTAATCCTGTTTGGTCTAACCAACGCATCGGCATTATTCATGGATTTGATGAATAGGGTGTGCAAACCGTATCTGGATAGATTCGTAATCGTGTTTATCGATGACAGTTTGATTTACTCCAAGAGCAGAAAGGAGCATAAAGGAAACCTTAGGTTGATTTTGAAGTTGTTGAAGGAAGAGGAATTATACGCCAAGTTTTCGAATTGTGAATTTTGGCTGTCGAAGGTACAATTTCTTGGTCATGTGATTTATAGCGAAGGCATTCACGTTGATCCCGCTAAGATTGAGTCTATCAAGGATTGGGCGTCACCCAAGACAACAAACGAGATTCGTCAGTTTCTAGGCTTGGCCGGTTACTACCGACGATTTATCGAAGGGTTTTTGAAGATCGCTAGGCCTATGATGAAGTTGACTCAGAAAAGCGTGAAGTTTGATTGGGGAGAAAAGGCATAAGTTGCATTTCATTTGTTGAAGCAGAAATTGTATAGTGCGCCGATATTGGCCTTACCGGAGGGAAGTGAGAACTGCGTGGTATATTGGGATGCCTCGCATAAAGGGTTGGGCGCGATTTTGATGCAAAGGGAGAAGGTCATAGCTTACGCATCCCTCCAACTCATGGTTCATGAGAAGAACTATACTACACATGAGCCAGAGCTTGGTCTAGTATTGTTTACCTTAAGATGTGGAGACACTGTCTGTATGGTACAAAGTGCGTTGTGTTCACTAATCATAAGAGTCTATAGCACATTCTCGATCAGAAAGAGTTGAACATGAGACAACGACGATGGTTAGAGTTGTTGAGCGACTACGTGTGTGAGATTCGATATCATCCAGGGAACGCGAACGTGGTGGTTGATGCCCTAAGTCGAAAGGAGAGAATTAAGCCACTACGAGTTCGAGCCTTAGTTATGACTATTAGTTTGGACCTTCCTAAGCAGATTTTGAGTGCTCAATTGGAAGCCAGAAAAGAAGAGAACTTCATCAACGAAGATTTGCATGGCATGATTAACAAGCTAGAACCTCGTGCTGACGAAATGTTATGTTTGAACAATCGAAGTTGGATTCCGTGTTTTGGAGATTTGAGAGCCTTAATTATGCACAAATCCCATAAGTCAAAGTATTCTATCCATCCTGGATCGGACAAGATGTACCAAGACCTTAAGAAGCTGTATTGGTGGCCCAACATGAAAGTAGAAATTGCCACCTATGTCAGCAAGTGTTTAACATGTGCCAAGGTTAAGATAGAGTATCAGAAACCATCTAGTTTGTTGGTTCAACCAGAGATCCCACAATGGAAATGGGAGAATATAACAATGGACTTTGTGACTAAATTGCCAAAGAAGGTAACTAGTCAAGATATGATTTGGGTAATCGTTGATCGTCTCACTAAGTCTGCATATTTCTAGCCTATGCGAGAGGATGGCGCGTTAGAGAAGTTGACGAGACAATACTTGAAGGAAGTAGTCTCAAGGCATGGAGTGCCAGTTTTGATCATTTCTGATCGTGATGGGAAATTTACTTCACATTTTTTGAAGTCCCTTAATAAAGCATTAGGTACTCGATTGGATATGAGCACCGCTTACCACCCAGAGACCGATGGTCAGAGTGAGAGGACCATTCAGACGTTGGAGGACATGTTACGTGCCTGTGTACTCGACTTTAGAAAAGGTTGGGATAGACACTTACCATTGGTAGACTTTTTGTATAACAACAGTTACCATACCAGCATTAAGGCTGCTCCGTTTGAGGCAATGTATGGGCGCAAGTGTTGATCACCTATCTGCTGGGCTGAAGTTGGAGATAGTCAACTCACTAGCCTAGAAATCAACCATGAGACGACCGAGATAATAGTTTAGATCAAGAGTCGTATCCAAGCCACCCGTGACCGTCAAAAGAGCTATGCCGATGTAAGACGAAAACCTCTTATGTTTCAAGTAGGAGATAAGGTCATGTCGAAAGTATCGCCATGGAAGGGAGTGATACGTTTTGGCAAACGGGGAAAGCTGAACCCTCGTTATATTAGACCTTTTAAGATCATTGCCAAAGTAGGAACCGTCGCCTATCGTCTTGAACTCCCAGAGAGGTTGAGTAGAGTTCATAGTACGTTTCACGTCTCGAAATTGAAGAAATGCATGGCTGACGAACCACTCGCTATATCGTTGGATGAGATCCAAGTCGACGACAAACTACATTTCATCGAAGAACCTGTCGAAATCATGGACCGCGAGGTCAAGCGTCTAAAGCAAATTCGTATTCCAATCGTTAAGGTACGCTGGAGCTACAGGAGAGGTCCTGAGTTCACCTGGGAGCGTGAAGCCCAAATGCAAAAGAAGTACCCGCATCTTTTCCCGAATTCTGCACCGGTGGCAGATACCACGTCATGAGCTTTGGGGACAAAGCTATTCTAACGGGGAAAGAATGTGACACCCCAAGAATTTCCGTTCAATAATTTAGCCGTTTTCGTTTAGCAATTTGAATTTTTGAAGTTTTGTTTAATATTTACATGAAACCGGGAAGTATTCCCGCTTTTATCTGAGAATCGTCTCCGGGAGCAAACCGGGATGCCTAACGTTGTAGTATTTTTGAAATAGCCACGTTTTTATATTTTATGGCAATATTTAAAATTTCATAATTTTCGGAGATACGTTATTCGTTTCGTTACTTGCGTTAATCGTGGTTTACTTATAACATGAGTTTTTACATGCAAGACTTGGAAATTAAATCAATTGGGAAGCACTAGCAAAATAAAATGAAGAAAATTAGTTGGTCCCCCCTCCCCTTGTCTTGTTCGGCACAAACAAACACCCTTATCACCCTTGGTGAGCAAGTTTGAATTCAAAATCAATAAGACAAGCCTTGATCACATGATTTGTTATAACTTGAATTTGATTGGAGGATCAAATTGGTCCCCTCCCCCTTCTTGTCTCTTGTACACGAAACACACACACACACATTTAGTGTGTGAAGTAAACTTGTATTATTTAACCCACTATACTTCCATTATCTCATTCATAACACACACACACTAAAAATTTGGTTTTCTCTCTTCTTCTTGCCTTCTTTTGTTCGAACCACCCAAGACACACACACACTTTCATAATTTTTCATCTTTGATCAAAAACACTTGAAGATTCATTGAAGGTTTGATCATTTGTATCATCCGGGTATTAATTAAACAACATTTGGGTTGTTCTAATCTCATTCTTCCTTCTAAAAACCTTCCAACTTTGTAAGTCTTCAAATTTTTAAATAACTTGTACTTTCATAATTCTCATGATGCATACATGCTAGTTGTACAACTTATTTTGTGAAAAACAAGATTTTAAAACTACATAAACCCTAAAAGGGTGTACTTATGGTTCGAAATATATGTAAAGAAATATAAGGAAATCTTAGTTTTGTGATCGTGGTTATTTTCATGTAATAATATTTGTACTTTTGAGCTTATTATATTCGGCTTATATTTGTGAGCTTATTTGAAAGCTTATTTGATTATTTTGAGCTTATTAGGGCTTATATATGGTTCGGCCAAACTAGAAAAGAAAGAAGAAATATTTGTTTAGCTTATTTTGATTTGACTTATATTTTATTAGCTTATTTTCTAGCTTATTTGGAAAGGACAAACGATAAACTTATTCGGCTTAATAAATAAGCTCGAATATACTTTATTAGGGCTTATAGCCGCGTCCCACATACAAGACCCAACACCATGAGCTTATTATTAAGCTTATGTGGTTCGGCTTATTATACTTGGCTTATTGTGAGCTTATTAATAGCTTATTATCAAGTCGCGTGTTTATTATTTAATGTTTTGCTTATCGGATTAAATGGATAAGTAAAACTACATTTTCGGACTTAACGGGCCAAGGCCCAACATAAATACAAAACACCTAGGCGTAAAGCTACGGTGTAGCTTATTGGATAAGTTCGCGAATAGCTTATTTAATAGTATACGATTTAGATGCGTTACGTTTAATTTATTTTTAAACGTTGGACGTTGCAAATAATAAGGGATTTGATGATGTATAAATTTGTAATTATGAAAAGTGGATTGAAAGTGGTTTGAAAAATGGTTTTAAATAAAGTCTACGACTTTGGAAAAACGTGTAAACACGAACGGGTCATGCCGAAATTTTTATAAATTACTATACTTAGTAAATACTAGAAAACGTACATGGTAAAATGAGATACGAGAATTTAAATTAAGTGACGAACAATATATATATATATATAAAAGTATATTTAAAATATATATTTTTGCTTAGACGTTATATATCTATGTAATATTAAAATACATATTATATCTACCCATTTACTTACGGAAACATTTTATTACTACACGATCACAAACGTTAATTTTTAGATATATTAACAAAAGTACACTAGTATACACCTATGCATTTTCCATAAATTCACTTCGATCCGATATTAAATCAAACGTCCATTTCATAGGTTGCTTTCGTATATCGTCGTTCGTTACAAAGTGAATTATTTCTAGACTATTCACTACCTCAATTCACCAAATCAAAGTGAGTTCATAGCCGCACTCTTTTACTCGTTTTGAATAAATGTTTTATACTTGGGGTGAGAAACATTGCTTGTTTTTAAAACTGGGCACAAACGTGAGATTTCCCTATTTACGTGTTGCCTAAGTAGCATTTAGACCTCAATTGCCCGAACTATCATTAACTGTTAATTTTCTTAACTGGAGGACCGATCGAGGGAGCGCGAGTGAATAAATAGATCTGTTGGGACTAATTATCCCTATCCGGGTGAGTAGCGCTCATTACCCATGGGGCTCCCGATTAAACGGATATATATCATGTCAAAACTGGTTAGGTGGTCTTTGGTCGGACACCTATAAGCGCAAGCAAATACTTATAGCAATGTACATGCTATCTTTCATTATTAGCTTTAGTGTCATGAGCTTAGTGAAACGTAAATACCTTTTTATGTGAAGTTGTATCTGTTATAAATGTCGTATACGTTTTGATATCTTGTGGTCCACTATAACATCGTTTGAACTAAACCTATGAATTCACCAACTTTATGTTGACGTTTTAAGCATGTTTTTTTTTCAGGTGCTTAGCATTGATGTTGTTGCTTGAACTATATGAAGTCTATTGCTGAACCAGTTTTCCAGATTTTATCCATGTTTATCTTAAATACTGTCGTTGAACTTATTTAAGCTTCCGCATGTTGTCTTTTGAACCTTTTAAATTTGATTGATGTAAACTTATTAATATTTTAAATTTATGCAACGGTGTTTATTTTTCAAACGTACCCTTAGAGGTCGTTCTTTATGCTTTGTACTCGAAATAGCCATGGACGTCACACCCCCGGACGCCAAATCGGAAGGGACCCTATTTGGGGGTGTGACATCATCTTCATGCACATGTAGCTGATGATATCCTGACCGAAGATCTATCTTAGAGAAATAACACGCTCCTTGCAGCTGATCAAATAAGTCATCGATCCTAGGGAGTGGATAACGGTTTTTAACAGTTAATTTGTTCAGCTCCCTATAGTCGATACACATACGAAAAGATCCATCCTTTTTCTTCACAAATAACACAGGTGTTCCCCACGGTGAATGACTAGGTCGTATGAAACCCTTGTCTTGCAACTCTTGATGTTGCCCAGACAATTCTTGCATTTCTGAGGGTGCCAAACGATATGGAGACTTCGCAAGCGGCGTCGCTCCTGGAACTAAGTCTATATGGAACTCAACTTGTCGCTGCGGTGGTAGCCCCAACAAGTCTTCCGGAAACACATTAGTAAAATCGCGCACCACGGGTATATCACATATCCTAGGTTCATCTATCTTAACATTCATTAGGGCTTTAGCGGCTCCCAAAGTACGTTCCCCATGAACTCAAAGTATCCCACCCTCTTTTATCTGCATCTCTACTACTTTCTCATGACACACTATAATAGCCTAATTCTTGGACAACCAGTCCATCCCCACAATCACATCAAAACTTCCATGACCCAAGGAGTTTCTTAGTTCTAGTTTGCAATCACGGATAACCCTATCAACTTCTACACTCTCACCATCAGCTATTTCTATCACATAACCAGGGTTTACAATACTAGGTTCCACATTTAGCAAAGGCACAAACTTAGTAGAAATAAAACTAAAATTAGCTCCAAAATTGAAAAGAACAGTAGCAAATTGATTGTTTAAAGAAAATGTACCTGTCACAGCTTTGGGATCTTGTAGAGCCTCTACTGCATTCCCATTAAATGCCCTTCCTTTCACTCAGTTCCTATTGTTTCGGGTGTTCCTGTTTCCCTCCAAAGCCAACGAGTTCCTTGCTTGTCCAGTTGCTTGTTTCCATTTGGGGCAATCATAGTGAATATGGTCAAGACTCCCACATTCATAGCATGCCCTCTAATTCAGCCTCATTCTAACCGCATTTACAGGCGCCACTTGCCTAATCGGTGCCCAACACTGTCTCGCATAATGATCCGGTTTTTGGCAGTTATAGCACAACTTACAAGGTGCATTCTCCGGGTGAAAAGTATAACACCTAGCACACTTAGGGTATGTGCTCACATTGTCGTTTCTGAGAGGAGCTGTCGCCACAAACCCCGATCCAGTCTTAGATTTCTTATTATCTTTCCATGTACTCCCTTGCTTACTTGATTCCTCCATCTCTTTCCTCTTATCATTTCCCTTAGTCAATGTCCCACAACGGAGCCTCGTCAGTGAGTATTCCAGCCATCAAGATAGCACTCTGAATGGTAGTTGGCTGGGTCACCCGAAGCATACCACGGATTTGTGGTGCCAACCCATTGATGTACCTCTTGATATGCGAAGATTCAGGAGTAACCAAGTGAGGAACTAGTTTGGCCAGTTCATGAAACATGTCAGTGTAGGTGACATGATTGGCTCCTACCATAGTGTGGTTCCAAAACTCATTCTCTAGTTTCTCCATCTCGTTGCTTGGACAGAACTCCTCAATAAGCAATGCCCTAAAATCGTTCCAACTCATACCAATTGCAGCTTCATGACCTCTCGCTTGGACTTGTGTGTTCCACCAAGTCAAAGCTTTGTTCACAAAGCAACTAATAGCATACCTCACTCTCTAGTTCGTAGTACAACCACTGTTATCAAACACCGACTCCATCTTTTCTATCCAATGGGTGAGTGCTATTGCACCACCCTTTCCATCAAACTCCTTTGGGTTACAAGCAGTGAAACTCTTGTAGGAATATCCATTGTTCCCACCATTTCTATTCCCTTCATTCACATTGTTCACATTAGCAGTCACCTAAGTGACGATCTAAGGAATGATATTCTACAACTGCTGCGCAATTATTGTGGCAATGTCGGGATTCGGTTCTGGGCTCGGTTCCAGGGTCGGTTCTGGGGTTGGGTTTTGATGCGAAGTTCAAATCATGTTTCTATAAAAGGAAAGGAATAATATATATTAAAAGGGAGAAGATGAATTTCGATCCTATACTTCTATAATCGTATATATATATACATACTACTATAATAATACTATACACCAATGTGTCAACACTAACCAATGAAATCATACTTGCAAGTCCACTTGTGCTGTGGCGCGTGAATAATTATGTTGGCCATCATAATTATAAAGGCTCCTTAGCACAAACGTACTCCTCATATGACGACACTTCTTAGTTTAACACAACATTTACATACAATTCATTTAATCACATAACAGCACAATAGGAACAATTTCAACTATAACTTCATCCATTTCATAAAGTACTAAATCAATATCCAAAACACTAAACCCAATATTCAAAAATAACAATTCCTAAAACATGGTTCCGACTAAAGACCTACAAATAAACCTAAAATGAATGACAAAGAGGATGCCCTAAGGCTAACTACTAGCTGTGGATTCAAGATCCGAGTCGCTGTCTGATATCACATACTCCATCTTCTCCCAAACTTCCTTCAACCCTTCATTCTCCTCCACTTCTTCTTTCGTTGTTAACTTGTACCCACGAAACTTTCTAGGAATCTTGATGATAGTGCCCTCCTTGGTTGCCACCTTTGTCTTCCATTCCATGACTAACTCTCCCCTAACCTCCTTTATGGTCATCTTCTCTTCAATATGGCATGGGTAAATGCCAATTGGGACTCAGGTCCTACGGTTTGTTCTCTTCATCCTAAGTCCTGTCCTTGGGTCAATGAAACTCCTACGCCCGGTTGCAAAGACGGTTCCCCAACAAAACTTCTTATGGAAATGGAAAGGCATAGCTAACTAATAACAAGGCAATACGCACTAAATCAGCTTATGGGTAGGCAACAAACTAAGACGATAACTTAACAAAATAGGAAATATAAAAGCTACGCAAAAATAGAAGGGTGGTGGCAGTTGGGATGTCCATCTACCGTTAGCTTAGTTCTCTTATAACAACAATTATCACACTAGCATTCGGTGTGCTCCGTTCGAAGCACTATATGAAAGAAAATGTAGGTCACCCGTGTTATGAGCTAAAATTGAGGAAGGTAGTTTGATTGGACCCGAATTGGTGCAGGAAATGACTGATAAAGTAATGGTTATAAAGGAAAAGCTCAGGCAGAAAGAGATTGTTCAAAAGAGTTATGCGGACTAGTAAACGATAAGATGGACAGGAGTATGAGGATGGAGAGAATGTTTGTTAAAAGTATCACTGTGGAAGGTTCTGTGATGCGTTTTGGGAATAAGGTTAAGTTAGCTCGAGAATGATGTTGGACCATTCGAGATTCATTGAGAGATGGTCCTTGTAGGCTTATCGGTTTAGATTGCTTGAGGAATTGATTGGTGTACATGACACATTCCATGTGTAAAATTTGAAGAAGTGTTTGGGGAATGCTAATTTGCATGTGCGTGAATGAAATCAAAATCGACAAGACTTTACGTTTTATTGAGGAACCTGTAGAAATTATGGATCGTGAGGTTAAGAGTTTAAAACGTAGTAGAATACCACTTGTGAAAGTTTGTTGGAACTCAAAGCGTGGTCCGAGAAGTTCACTTGGGATGCGAAAGGTGTCTATATGAAGTCTAAGTATCTAGTTATGTGTTGATCGTGCTGCTTGAACCAATAGTCTAAATCTAGGGACGAGGATTTCATAAAGAGGGGTTTCTGTGACAACCTGTGATTTGAAGACAAGTTTAGTTTATACCTTTAGAAATGGCTAAGAGTTCGTTTTGTATGATTCCTTGTGTGCTATGTGTTATATGTGTGTGCTAAGTGGTTTGAATAGGTATATGATATCATTTGAGGTGATATGGATCATCTCATTTTTGTATTGTTGTTTATGTTTGGTGATGAGTATTCATTTGTTTACTTGTCTGTGATTAATGGAAAGGAATGCTTATTGATGGTCAATGATACGTCAATTGTTAGTGATTTTGTGTTTTGCGTTACGAGAATGTATCTGTTGAAAATAAGTGAAGTGGGTGAAATTTGGTATTTCTAGTTGGGACTTTCTAAACTTATAGATAGTGAGAATGTGAAATGAAAAGTTATTTTTAGAAAGTTAGTAAGTTGCGTTTAAGTGAAAAGGTTTACTCAAATTAGCTTAGGTTTTTATAAAAACTTAATGTAATAAAGATAATTAGTTAATTAATAATAAGATAAAAAAATAATAAATATATATGTATGTATATTAAAATCGGCATAGGAGGAAAAAAAGAGTTTAAGCTAGAAACAAATTGTTATTGGATAGGGACTAGGCTTGTAAGTTATATAAATCATATAAAACCCTAAAACTAAGTTTTGTGCCTCATTCCCTCTCCCCACCTTTGTTCAGTCGAAATTCCTCCCCAAATCCCCTAGAACACGATTTTTCTTTTCAAGATTTAGGTGGTGAATTCGTGTAAGATCGAGTGAAGGTTTAGGTATGATTACCAATCCCATTCTTGTTAAATTATTATGATCGTGTAACAATAATATGATGGATCATTAGGGTTTATTATTTTCTATATTTTATTATAATTAGATCAGGTGGGAGTGTTTGTGGCTTGATTAGGAGCGTAATGATGAAAACGGTTAGGCTTAGATCGCTTTAACTAATGATTTAGAGTTGAGCAGAATTTCGGGCTGTGTTTAACTGATGATATCTAGATGATAAAAACGTGTTTTGGTATGATTCTAGTGTCTAAATTGTAGTTCGAAGAGTCTATTTTCCAAAAAGTCCGGCCTCGATTGATTTGGAGTTCGGGAATTTAGTCAATTGATCGATACAAGAAAAGTTGTCAAAACAGTAAATACGGGTCAGAATTAGGTCAAGTTTGGGAAGGTAAAACCCTAATTTAAAAGTGAAATTAGGGTTAGCCAATCTACAGAGATTAAGTTCAACATGTATATATAGAAACCCTAGAAGGAGAGCTTCTGATTGTGTGTCTAATTATGATATTTAGGGCCATACTTTTTAATGTGCAATCAAATCCGAATTGGGACAATGTTGAAGTTTGATTTTATTTGGGATAGTTGTACATGTAATGGGTACTTGGGAATCACAAGGTAGTTAGTAAACTCATAAATGAACTTAGTTGATTTTTTGTATAATTTATTAAGATCGGAAAGTATGGTTTTTAAGATAGTAAAGATACACTAAAATTCTGCATTTTTGAATAAATTATAGTTGACTAGTGTAATGTGTTAATGAAGTGGTTAAGGTTGGGCATGTTGTCGGGGTGACCCATGATGGTTAATCAAACCCTTAGACATCCATCATATGTGTGTTACATGGACTTGAGCTTTTAGCCTGGTCGCGTGTAACACGTTTGTGTTTGTATTGTGTAGCTTGTATTGATATTGTTTGGAAGCTGCTTGTGCATCAGGTGAGTTTCATAGTTCCTCTTTTTACATTGCTTTTAAATTGGGATAGAAATGATGCAAATGGATTTGAAATGTTCTAATTACTGTGATTATGTGTCTTTTTTTGAAAGTGTGTAGACTTTACTTGGCTATTGTATGTTACGTGCTAAATGCTTATGTGTATTTGGATCGGGCGTAACGTTCCTACCCATTTGTTGTGATATTGGATCGGGGGTAACGTTCCTACCCATATGAAGTGATGGTTTTAATGGATCGGGGGTAACGTTCCTACCCAAGTGTTGATACTTGTTGGATCGAGGGACACGTTCCGTTCCCATGCTCGTTATGGTTACATTTGCATGTTAGCTTGTATGATAGTACAGTAATTGTCCTGCCATGGTTTATTAATCACAGTAATTTATTTTAAAGTTTGATCTATGTGTCGTAAACCTATGACTCTCACCAACTTTATGTTGACGTATTAAGCATCATTTTCAGGTAACCATCTTGAGGATGTTGAAGTTAGGAAGAGTGGCTAGTGAGACCGTAGGCTTGCATGCGGAGTCATTCTCCTAGAGATTTTATTTATGTCATTTGAATTGTTTGATACTTGGTTGTTATTTGATTGTTTAGACTTTTGGAGTATGTTTCCTTGTGGTATGACTTTGCTATCGTAATGCAAGACTCCTTTATCTTGTGTTAGATATTGTCATGACACATTGTGTCTCATTTGTTTATCTATTTCATTTAGTTCTCTCTATTGTTGACACCATTTTGTTGTGATGATATCCATGATGTTATGCCTCGTGTTTCCGCCTAGGCGGGGTGTGACAGCCATTTTATTCAACTGTGTTTAAAAACATCATATGGTATGCTATTTTTAAGGGGGAGAAAATTAGACTAAAATGTAATTTATGTGATCATATTTGACTCAAGTGAAGCTCATCCCACGCATGTGCTAAATGTTTTTGAGTATCGATGCACATATGCAGGAGGAGCATTTCTGAAAAAAAGTAAAAACAATCGAGGTACAAATGTTTTGATAGATATATCGCAAGTACCCTGATTGAATTTTTCCAAAATGGTTTTAAGGCAATGAGAACAATACCTAAAGACCGACCATGTACTTACTTTCATCGGAGTTATAAGGTGGTTAAGTATAGGTATTTGTTCCCATGATCCAGCCAGAACCAAAGGGATCTACCCAGGGAAATTCCAATAGTTAGATTAGAAGTCCTTAGGTATGATATAAAAAAAGAGTAAAGTGAGAAAAGGGAATAATGAGGACTAAAATAGAGCTAACACTGGAACAAACCCAACAAGGTGCTAGTGATAAAGTTTTTGTAAGCATTGAAGGGGTTGAAGAATGAAAAATAAATGTAAAGATAAAGGGTGAAAACAAAGAAGCCCTCTTTACATTTAGGCAGAAACCGGGTCAACACATATGCTATCAGAAACACTAAGATGTTATCTGGTATTGAAAATAGTCATCATGGACCCAGTGATGCAATGCACAACCCTCCCTAGCCACTCAACGTCTCTCAAAATACTCTTGTTTCATTTCTCACGGAGATAAACGCATTTCTATCGACTTTCTCACTCCGAGTTAGTTGACATTGAAAAGGTGGCAATCAGCTCCAACCTCCGATTACTAAAACCAAAAGAGATCAATATAAATCTCATAGGACACAATTCCAAAATACACATGTTGTTTCATACAATGTGAACACATGTGAGATACTAAGAGTCCTACGCATTATCCTTGTGATATTGCCAGAACATCAGAGTGATAGCTCACAGTATTCACAGTGACAATGGAAATCCTACTAGTGCCAACATCAAACAAGCACTGCGGCAGGTGACTTGTGCGATTCTATATGAGACAAACTTGTGACAACTGAATATCAATATCGGTTCAGTATATGAACTAACGGATGAATTTGAAAAGATAAAACTATTTGGCGTGTTAGAAAAATCTTTACTCATTAACACGTCAACTGATTTTCTTAAATCAATTTTCAATCTTATGTCCATGGGCAGCCTCACAAGGGTATCTTGACATAGGAAAGCTGAACACGAATTGATGACTCAATCGAGAAGATAGTAACTTACCGATTCACTCTTACCGTGTTGTCTGCTTTGAGACGCTCCGGTAACGAGAACGTCTAGTGCAGCTGCGAAACCCTGTCAATGAGATTCTTTTGAATTTTACCTGGTCACAGGCAGTATTTATACTGATTAACGGGAACCGTGGTTATTGCAACCCTATTTGACGAAGTGACAAAGACACTTTCGTCCATATATGTGCTTATTACTAACCTAAACTTGCAGGTTTACTCATGGTAGCAGTATCTAGTCCATGACGAGTCGAATTCACAACCACCTACTCATACTCAAAGAAGTAAAGTTTCAAGTATTCAAGAAAGATCAAGTTACAAAGTCTTCTGCTACTCTGATTATGAACATTTTCCTTGAAGACATCAAGTTGTCAAGTCAAAGTCTATTCAAGGAGATTGTTAGCGAGCTTTCAAGATAATACCAAGAATGAGCATGTTGGTCCAAAGTCACAAGAACACAAGATGTCAAAGTATTACAATATAATCAAATAATGATGCAAGATTTATGATCTCAAGAAGTTTGATATCAAATAATAAAGGCTCAAGATCACAAGACCATCAAGCATGAAGGAACAAGCTCAAGCATAATGATCAAAGACCACTACATAAAGATGCAAAACAAAAGATCAACTATTACACAAAAAAGACTCAAGATCAATACAAGAAGCTTCAATGATTAATGATCAAGGTCACAAGGAGAGATCTCTATGATCACCCCTTAGGGGGAGATTGTTAGAAATACAGAAAGTGTTGATCATTTATGAGATCTCAACAATCGTCCTTTCGGGGGAGATTGTTAGAAATATAGTTATCAGTGAAGTGACGATCATTATCGATCTCACGAGCCTTTGTAATAGTTAGTCTATAATATGTAATAATTAGTAAGCTAACCGGGCTGGCTTATATAAAGTCCAAGGAAATCCTGGCCCGACCCATATCTTGTATGTATATTAACCCTCTCCACACATGGAGAGGGTGTTGGTTGAATACATTTTCTCATTTCTAGTGTGTGTTTTTGAGTGTGTTCTCCCATCCCTCTCTCTCTAACATATTTCTTTCTCTCTCTAGTTCTTATAACATATTGGTGTGTGTTTGAAATAAATTAGGAACCTACACACCCAGACGCAGACCCAGATTAAACAACTAACAAAGGGCTCGGGCCCAGCACTTCGAAGAGCACAGAAGCGGACCATGGTCCGCATCCGTACATGACTGTTCCACGGCTGCACCCCGCGACCAGCAGCAAACCATGACCGCAAGGGTCATGACCCATCCGCAGTCACGTATCACTTCCTAACAAAAGGGATACCTGTGACTCAACCAAATAAAGCAAAGAACACTGCATGGGAAACCAAAAAAGAGAACGTCAACGCTCCGAAAAGGGATAACAAACGAGAAGTACTCTGACCCTCGCTACTACGCAACAAAGTATGATGTATCCAGCGACGTTGACCCTACGACAACTACCCTATTATCCACTGGATAATAGGAGGAACCCCCTCTCGTGACCCATCCAGCCGACAGCGACAACGGCCTATAAAAGGAGTTGACAAAACACTCCTAATGGTATGATTTCCGCAACCCATTTACATACATACCACTTATAACCAATACTTACTCTCACGCTAGAGTCCAATCGCGGGACATCCCTCCCGCGGTAAGGCTAATGGTGCTCTTTGACCTTAGCAGGAAATCATCTCTCACTTTCACTTAGTACAAACCAATCCTTGAGGAATGAACTAGGAATCACCATTCTTAGTGATTTATCCTTAGTCCACTCTTTTTGTACTAACAAGGTGGATATACTTTAATTTGAAAGTGATCTTAACACTACCCAAAGAATATATGAGGATTGTTTGATTATTACCACTCACACATACCAAAAATCTAAGATAACATATTTATGTGGGTAACTTTTTACCCATTCAATCCGCGGGGTTATACATATATTTTACTTGTATTTAGGGATATAACGTAACCTGAGTTTTGCACCTCTTAATCAAGAATAATTCAAGATACATGGCTTGAATATGTGAATTATGAATGGTGATTATTCAACCTCTAAGGATAAGTTTCCTTGGTTTTCCAAGGCGATTAACATCATTGATTCAAGCAGATAGCAAATATACATGAACATAAATTAATATTTATCTACTAAGGACATTAGGTATATATATCTAGTTACAGTGAACTTAGAATCACTGAGTTGTTACCAATGGGCTTGTAGCTTATCGCTACCCATGTGGTGTGAGATTGCTTCCCGGTCCAATTAGATAGTTGTGGGTTTAAGTCTCCAACTCGGACACGTGTGAGATATTGTTGGTTTGTCATTAAGAAATAAAGAATCACCATGTTTAAGAGGTTGTCAAGTTTCTAAACAACATCTACGCAAAACGCCAGCATTATGTGAGCTGGATAAACCTAATACGTATGTAACTACTAGCGAGAAGTAAATTAAAGTTTGAAGCATTAGCGGGAGTAGCTGTGGTAATAAGAGTTAGGCCAACACTAGGGTCTCACCATTTTGTAATGTAAACTGGTTTCCACTAAAAATAAACACATCGTTTCTTATTGTAAAGCTACATGTGAGGTTGTCCGCAATGTAATCCATCCATTCTTATGTAAGGGTACGTTTGGTAGAGGTATATGGGAATGAAGGTATCTATTATACTAAAAGATACAGCCCCTTAATTTAATGGGGCAATATCATTAAAAGCTTTGTTTTACCCACACAGTCATAGGTACAAAATTGTACTGCATACAAGGAGAGAGTATAACTGCGTGTTATTCAATTTACATGTATACAAAGAATCATTTAATGATTGAATGCAAGCTGTCAATAAACCATGTGGTTAGAGAGCATTAAATCTGGAGTAGTTAAACCCCATGTAACATCTTTGTATTTGATAGGAAGGGGAAGGGTTCTTCCTCTAATTGAATGCAACCATAATGAAAAGATTATGACCAACACTGAATCAATATATGCCAGTGAGTGATTTCTATGTTGTCCACACAAGAGAATTGGTAAGTATCACAGCTATTCATAATTTTTAGTTAGGGTTTTGATTAAAATCACATCGTCCTGCTATTTTGATGTATTTTTTTATAATCAAATTTATTTTGTTTAGATTCATTTATAATAGAATTTTCTTTGTGTGTTTTTTCAATTCAGTTATGTTGTACCAAAACCTAAGAAAAAAATTAAGCAAAAATTAATTGCAAGATTAATGTGTGTCATGCTGATTGAATTATTTAGGATGTCAACCAGAAACTTGAATCTTTATGTGTTTATAGCTCATTTGAGCTTTCATTGACGATTTAATTCTTTGTTAATGGCAGACATAAGTGAAGGACATCCAAAACAAAGATCAAAAGAAACATAAATTTTGGTTTTTGTATTTAAAGGGTAAATGATATAGCTCTTCTTTAATTGGAAATTGGAGATAGTTCGGAGTAGTCTTTCATTCGATTAATCATTTTGTTCAAGATTTTTATTAAAATTTTCTTTGCATGTTGTGGTTTTGCATTCCTGATTTTGCTGTGAAAAGATCTTTGGTTGATTTATATTATAAGCATATCTTTGTCGGTTAAGTTTAGTTTATATTTATTGATGATAATTATGTAATGCAAAGTGGGTTTGCAGGTAATCCTTGCTCCGTGAAGGATCTTGAATCAATTCTATGCATTGCGACTCTAATTTGGTTTCTCTAATTTTGTTGGCAACTTATTTGATTTTGGTACAAATACATCAATATGATCAACCATAACTTTGGTGAGTAATAGTGTTAAATAAAACATTTTGGTATGTTTAATTGTTTTTCTCTTCATTTGACGTTGTTCATGTTAGTAGGGCTTATAGAAGCTTTTTTAGGTTTTCAATTAACACGTCTCAGTTTTGTTTCAAACACCGACGTTTAATGTATTCCCGCAAGAAGCTTTTAGACCTTCAAGAGGAGGCTCCGATAAATTAAGAGCTTGGCGCTCTTTTCTAAAATCGGCCTAATCTATTTATGAGGTAAGTTTGCATTATTATATGTCTTAAATTTTGTTTCTTAGCAGCAGCTAGCAGTAGCTTGCAGCAACTTGCAGCAGCTGGCAGCAGATAATTAGTTCCATTCACATAATTGAAACATGCTTATCTTTTTTAATTAGAAGCAGATA
>BQNB010039440.1:0-41888 GCA_026074375.1 Tanacetum coccineum | reverse complement strand
TAGAAACTTTGCACCATCCTTTCACCAAGTGTTATACCATATTTCTCACATATATTAAGTCTTATAAATGTCCACAATACTTGTACAAATGAAATCCGTGTCCTCATAATATTTTCATACATAATCTTGTAATTAACTTTCAATACAAAATTATTCACAAACTAAACTCATAAATCAACTAGTACTTATTTTAAGTGTGTACTTCCATTTCATGTATTATCTCATTATCATACTTATAGAATTCGAATATATATATATGCCTTGTAATATCTCATATATTATAAAAATAAACCTAGGTGGTGTTTAACATATATAACAAGTATGTACACATAAGATAATGAATGAATGGAAATGAAATACTTAAAATTAGACCTTATAGAAGAGATGTGGAATGACGAACACAAGATAAAAACCCTAGCGAAGCTTCTAAATCCAAAACCCTAATCAAGAAAACCCTAAATATGTTTTCTTGATTAATCCTTGTTAATCCTAAATCCAAGCTTGTAATAACCTTGAGTAACCTTAGATGATCTTAGAATGAACACTAGAATACTTGGAATGCTTTTTTAAAATCAAAGAATATGAAACCCTAGTTTTTTTAAAGTATGCCATGGGTTTTAGAGGTTTTTAGGGAGAGATTTTGTGTTTAGGTTAATTGTTGGAGTATGTAAATGAGCTAGATACCTTGGAATTTCTATATATAGCATGATTGAAACCTTAAACCACCTAAAAGGAAACCATGAGGTGTTGGTGGTTTGAGTACATGGTGTAAGAGGCTTCTCCTCCCCCCCATGTTAGCTCACGGTTCAAATGGTGCATAGGGTACCTTGATGTGCCAATTTATGGATATGTAGGATTTAGGGTACATAAGTGTAAGGTTATGAGTTGTAAAGTATAACTTAGTGGAGACTTTTGGTTTTATTTCTTATACATACATGTTGGATCCAGTTTTTCTTTGCTTATAAGTAGAAAAGGAATTAATTTTTATATATTGGGTATAAAAGTGGGTATTGGTTTGAGTATAGATAGGTATAGGTGCTTCCGGGTATGCCCGGATGTAATTTATTGCGAAACGTAAGCGTTTTACGTAACCAATAAAAATAAATTATGAAAAGTTATAAATTATACTCTTAATAATCATATAATACTTGCTTGACGTAAACTTTTATTTGTTTGGTGTCCGTTTACGTTGAATGATGATTTTTAGTTTACGCGATTTAACTATAAGATAATAATTAAAAGCGAACGCGTAAAATCCTAAAAATAAATAATGAAAATAATTGAGTCGGGAAATGACCTGAAAATGTGAAATGTTACAGTCTCCACCTGTTAGAAGAGCCTTGTCCTCAAGGCTCAAGTTGCAACACTTGATGAAGGTACGGGTTTAGTGAAGAGATGCGGATACTTCTTTTGAAATTGGTCTTCGCGTTCCCATGTGAACTCAGGACCTCTCCTTGAGTTCCATCAAACCTTGACAATTGGGATACGGCTTTGTTTCAACCATTTGACCTCTCAATCCATGATCTCTACAGGTTCCTCCACAAAACGGAGCTTGTCATCCACATGGAGTCCTTCCAACGGAACGGCTAATGGTTCGTCAAAATAACATTTCTTCAGGTTGGATACATGAAACATATTGTGAACTCTGCTAAACTCTTGAGGAAGCTCAAGCTTGTAAGCAATGGTTCTAATCTTTTCCAACACCTTGAAAGGTCCAACATATCTAGGGTTTAAATACCCCCGTTTGCCAAAAACGTACGACCCCTTTCTAAGGTGAACTTTGAGCATAACTCTATCCCCAACTTGGAACTCCATCGGCTTACGCTTTAAGTCGGCGTAACTCTTTTGTCGGTCACGAGCGGCCTGCATTCTCTGCTTGATCTGAATGACCTTCTCAGTTGTCTCTTGGACCATTTCTGGACCAGTGAGTTGAACTTGCTCGACCTCGGCCCAACAAACAGGTAAACGACACTTTCGACCGTAAAGTGCCTCGAAAGGTGCAGACTTGATGCTAGCGTGATAACTGTTGTTGTAGGAAAACTCAACCAGTGGCAAATGTAAGAGGTTGTTGAAGAAGTAGTTGATGATGCTTAAGTTAGTACTGAAGAAATTACTTTGGCTCAAGCTCTGGCTGACCTAAAAAGCATAAAACCCAAAGCTAAAGGGATTGCTTTCAGAGAGCCATGTGAATCAACAACAACTATATTTTCATAACAATTGGAGGACAAAGGTCTATCACAGGACAAAGGGAAAGGAATATTGAGAAGCCTTTGAAAAAGAAAGATCAACTCAAGCTTGATGAAGAGATTGCAATTAAATTGCAAGCAGAGATTGATGAAGAGGAAATAATTGCCAAAGCTAAAGAAGAAAAGATTAATGAACCCAATATTGCTTTGACTGAAGAATGGGATGATATTCAGGCTAAGATTAAGGCTGATCATGAATTAGCTCAAAGACTGCAAGAAGAGTACTCTTAGAGAAAAGAAGAAAGCATTTTGCTACTAAAAGAGCAGAAGAGCAAAGGAACAAACCACCAACCCAAGCTCGACAAAGAAAAATCTTGTTTACTTACCTGAAGAATATGTAAGAAAAGAAGCTCAAAGAGTTAAGGAAAAAATATTTTGATTATATTCAAAAGATGTTTGACAGAGCTTTCAAGAGGGTGTATACATTTGTTGACTTCAGAACAGACTTGGTGGAAAGTAGTTCAAAGAGAGAAGGAGAAAAGTTGGAATAAGAGAGTACTGAGAAGCAGAAAGTGGGTGAGGATAAAGACACAACAGAGCTTCAAAGTCTAATGAAAGTCATTCCAGGTGAAGAAGAGGTTGCAATTGATGCTATACCTTTAGCTAGTAAGTCTCCAACCATTGTTGATTGGAAGATCCACAAAGAAGGAAAGAAAAGCTATTATCAAATAGTGAGAGCTGATGGAAAGTCTCAAATGTACTTAGTCTTCAGTCACATGCTTAAAAGTTTTGACAGGGAAGATTTGGAAGACTTGTACAAGTTGGTAAAAGCTAGATATGGATCAACAAGACTAGTGGAAGACTTGGATTTGGTATTATGGAATGATTTGAAAAATATGTTTGAACCACATGTAGAAGATGAAATCTGGAAGTTACAACAAAGGTATAAAGTTTTAAGCTGGAAGCTATTTGACTCATGTGGAGTGCATTGCTTGAGTTTGCAATCTGGAATGATTTACATGCTAGTAGAAAAGAGATATCCCCTTACACCACCTACAATTATAGATATGCTGAACAAGAAGCTTCAAGTTAATTATTTCAGTGAAATAGTAAATCAGCTTCTTAAACTTCTCACAAAATAGCTTAAGAATCAATAAAGTGTTTGGAAGTATCCTCCTGGTGATTATGGAACTTTTAATGGAGAAACTTGATGATTTTGGAGTTAAATATTAAGTTTAGGGGAGGATTGTTGGGATTAAAAGTCTTCTTGATGCTGTTTGGAGTTACTTCCGCTCTTATTGATGTTAATGCTGTCAAAGTTAGTTCTGCTGGAGAATTTAAATGAAAATTATTCTACGTTTTTAAGACTGCTGGTGAAGTTACAACTACCAGTATAAAGTTACTAATGCTAGTGGAAGTTACTACTGCTAGAGGAAGTTACTACTGCTAGTGGAAGTTAAGACTGCTCAGAGATAAACACTAGAAAATATGCTAAGTAGTTACTACTGCTATTACAAAAGTTACTACTGTTAGTACAAAGTTAATGCTGCTGAATGAGTTAATGCTGCTAGTGAAGAAGTTAGTATTGCTGAGTTAGTTAGTACTGCTTATGTGATTTGTATGAGATATTTTGGTAAAAGATATGTATAAGTTATTTGTTTAGAAGATTATGATTACTTAGGAAAGTATTGTAAGCTGTATAGGACTCCTTGGTGTATAAAAGGAGGTCCTAGGGCATAGAGATAGATAATAGTTTTCATAGAAAAATCAAAAATGAGTCATTCATAGAATCATCATAGCTTCAAGGTCTTTGTAACCCTAATACTTTGAGAGTATTCGTATTATTAATAATATTGGAGATTTTGTTTGTTGAATTATATGTTCATGTAATTACTGTTTCATTGATAGTTCTTCTTAATATTAAAGATTAGATTCCGCATAATCTTTAATACATTCAAACAAAGTTTCTACTATAGTTGTGTTAGATTTATCTAATATAACTAATCCTTATACAAGCTTAAGGAATTTGATCTATTAAAGTGGGATCAGCATTCTTCTTTTGAGTTATCTGTTAGACCATCTTACAAGAGATGTAGGTCCCCTGCTGCTATCGTGACTTCATCTATCCATGCTACGAGAGCTTTAGTTCCTTCTCGTACTGATCTCCTTCCACCTCGCAAGATGTTTAGGGATTCTATTTCACTAGAGGATAGTGCTTAGAAGGACATTGATACTGATGTGTTTGCAGATATTGAGGCTGTTGCTATGGCTGATAAGGTTGCGGTAGATAGGGATGTTGAGGCTGGGGTTGATGCAGGTATTGGTATGATGGTCAATGTTGGGGTTGATGTAGAGGGCGAGGTTGAGGATGAGGTCGAGTCCAGTGATAGGGGTACTATGGAGGTTGGAGTGGATGTGGTTGTTGGGATTGATATCCCTGATGGTATGCTTATGCCTGATGCTGTGGAGCATTTAGAGCAGGTTGAGGAGGGTTTGCAGGATATTTATGATCATGTTATAGAGATACCTCATTAGAGGAAAGAGGACATTAAGACGGGACAGAGAGAATTAGAGGCGAGGAGTTTGATTGACGGTGGAGAGAGAGCTAGCTTACTTGAGCAGGTTGCATCCTTGGAACGCGAGACTTCAAGGTACCATGATGATGGAGAGAGCAAGAGCCGATAGGTTTCGACGACGCGTGATCTTTATGGAGAGTGAGCTTAGGCAGATTCGTAGGTTCCGCTACTATAACAGGATGCGATTTAGGAGATTAGAGACATTCGCGGCGAGGCGTTTAGGTTTTTGTCCATGATGTTGTGTATGGACTTTAGACTAGTGGTAGAACTAGTTGGTAGTAGTAGTATTTGTGTAAATCAAGTTCCCTATTATGGGTTGAATGTAACCGACTAATGCTTTTATATATGATATGAAAAGCTTGTTTTGATTCTCTCGCGTGTTCGTCCTTATTGCTATTTACTTGTTCTGGCAAAACATGTTCTATTTTATTTTCCTATATACACCTTATTTACCATTTATAGTGCCTATATCTCGTATTGAATCTCACCATGTGTTATGTCTTGTGTTTAGATCATGAGTATTACTCGCTCTGGTATGACCTCAGAGGCAATCGAAGAAATCATTAACCGACGAGTGGAAGAATCGTTGGCTGCTTATGAGGTGACCCGTGCTGCAAATGCTCTCGAGGCTGAAAGTCAAAGCCAAAATGGTAGTGATGACAATAATGGAAATGGTGGAAATAGAAATGGTGGAGATGGAAATGGTGGAAATGGAAATGGTGAAAATGGAAATCCAAATGAGAATAATAGATGAAGAATAATAGGGGTGTTTTAGGCCTGTTCTCGACAGTGTAACCTACCAAGACTTTCATGAAAAATTTGGTCAACCACTCATCTTCATGTGATAAAGGATCTTGAAGAACCGTAGTTGGATAACGAGGTGCCATATCAACTATGTGATCATATATGTGAATCGTATCGCTTTAAGAATGGAATAACCAAATGGCCCACGTGTAGCTCAGATATTGATGGGTTTTGTAATGGTGGTGAGCTACCTGGGATGGTTAGGGTTGGAAGCATGACTTATTTCCAAGATCACAAGTGGTATGATAAATTAGCCGATGGAATGCTAAAAGAAGAAACTTTAATGCACAAAGCAAAAGTTGAAGAATCATGGGGAAATGCGACTCCCGGTGTGATGAAATTCTATGCATGGTTGATAAATAGTTTTGGAAACTTCCATGAATTAGACTATAATGTGCTTGTAAAGCTACAAGAATGCTGGTGGAAGATTAATGCTGATGAAGTCGCACCATTCACTCGTTCGGAAAGTTATGGCCATGAATCATATGCAAACATCAAAACTAAAAAGGCTCATGACCCTTATCTTGAGATTAATAATATCTTTGATAGAAATTATAACACCGGTACTCAAGACAATTAAGGGCATGATGAACGCAGGGATGATCCCACTCTTGAACCATCAGTTTGTAAGATCATGAGATTCGAGATGATGAAGTACTCATTCAATGCTGACGAAGAGTACATTGCCATAAAAGAGTCTGAGTACCTCAACCACTCAAAGGACAGCCTCTACGCTTATCGAGAACTTTTATGTATCATTGATGAGGGATGGGTGGTGGTAACACCCGATGAAGAATGAGATAAGCTAGAAAAGAAAAAGTCGAACTTAACGACTAGTTGAAACAAAAGTGCTTCCCGGAAGACAACCCAGTCGTTTTTAAATTATTTGAACTACTTTTAATTGTTTTTGAACGAGTCTGTCTTCCCAGAAACTCCATACGGCGTATCGAACCCCTCTGGATATGGCATAGGGATGTGTCTGGACGTTATCAATCTGTTATTTAATTTTAGTACTTTAAGTATTTTAATTGTTTTTACAGGTACAATACGGCGTATCCTAGGGTTTGGGATACGGCATATTGATCCCTGTACAGTTGTATGTTTAATTGTTTTCCTGCATTGTAAATTTTATATAACCAAGATAGGAATTGCACCTTTATCTTCTAATCTTTTATGCAAGACCTTGCTTTAAGGAAAATCGACGATATGGTATACTCTAAAAAAGGCGTGTGTTGAACTCATTCGAAGCATTCTGAAGCCTCGTCAACACACTTTATGCTCAAGAACTCAAATTGGAGAATCATCCCGAGCAACATATCAAAGGAGTTCCTCATTGATGACGTACCCTCCACTCCGGTTTGAAGGTCTCCCCTTCGAAGCCCGAATGGGATCTTTTCCAATTATAACTAATAATCTTCAAATAGTTTTGAATGGCGTAAAACCACCTTCGGGATGGTTACCAGCATGGGAATCCGCCACGCGAAGCCCTAAACCTTCGCGGGGGGGCCTTCAAAGAAACTAGAGCAAAGGTCAGATAGTTAAACCCATGTTCTCCATCTCTCTCAAGGTCTTCCCGCCAAAATAGAGATCGTGGTACACAACCCCAAGAATCACCCCTTAAATCGTAGGACACCCCCACGATCACCGGTCTATGTGCTAAGCCTTATCCCATCTCATTTCTACACCTATAAATAGATGGTATGAGCTTCAGGTATGGTCAAAATGTTTACATACGCTTACTTACGCTATCATACTTTACCAAATACAAAGCACATACTTACTCTCACGCCAGAGGTGATTCGCAGGGACACCCTTGTGCTTCACTTAACGTAGTTTTTTCATTTGTGTTGACACAGGTTAGTCAAGGCTTGGCAACTCAACAATTACCCAAAGAACCCTTTGATCTCATTGAAGCCTAATCGTGCCTATATTTGCACAATCAGTGGCGCCATCTGTGGGACTACAATAATTAGTCTCGTCCTAACCAAGCCAAATAACCTCAAAACCACGCTACCTACTTTTTCGTCATGACAAACGGAAGAGAAATGACGCCACCCCCGGGTTTCTCAACACCACCACAGATACCAAACAACACCACTAGCGAAATAATGCCAGTAACTACTACCGTGTTTACCGCCACTACTCCTAAAAATACGCCATTTGCATATCATGCTTCCACTTTGACTAATCCCAACCCTACGATTAGTCCTGCCTTTATGGAAGCAAATTATGAAATCCTTGAATCTCTCTTAAGGGAACGACGAAGGCAGATACGCATTGAAGACCTCCGAACTGAAATCGAATACTTTAGTGAGGACTACGATGAAGAAAGAGATATGGAACCAAGGCCTGAGCCCCGCAGGGAAGCCACTCCAACCCTCCGACTCAGGTCCCCTAAGGTCCGCTGACAATGAGAAAGAGTTGTGGGATTCAAGGATGCACCAAACAGGGAAGGAAACAGGAGGGGAAGGAATGCCGAAGGTATTAGGCCTTCGGAGATTGAAGCAAGGGAAGGTGAAAATAGGGGTGCGAATCTTCCCCCACCTTTAGCGGCTCACTTGGGAAGAAACGAAAACAGTCAGCCTTTACGATCATATTTAACCTCCGTACAGGGAGGCCATCAGTCTTCGACTAACATGGGGGGAAACCTCCCTCCTAATAGTATGCTTCTATCACACCATGCTCAGCCTTTTATACCTAGTAGTTTGCATACTCCTGCTGGACTTGTGCCTACCCATATTAACCCCTACTCTCAACCATTTGCGAACCTTGTCCGTAGACAAGCTCCAAATTTCTTTTCCCAGACCCAGATGGGTAATCCCCCTGCCGGGGATACCTTTATTTATCAAGGAGGGTATATACCATAGGTTTTTACCAATAATAGCGTCCTTTCATATAATGGACCTATGCATCCCACTGTTACTCCTATGAGTAGCTACCCTTTCTATAAACAGCCCATGTACGCACCACCAAATATGCCTACATACCCAAACCTTGCAGGACCCTTCGTAGATTTTGCAGGTTCCGTCACCCCTTTTGTTCGATGGATCGAGGATTATCCTCTTTCGGACGGACTAAAAATGCCTTCCCATATTGGTTCTTACGATGGAAAAGGGAACCCAGATAATTTCTTTCATATTTTCGAAGGGGCTATCCGCATGCAGAAACATGTTCACATATACCCTCAAAGATTCTGGCCGCATATGGTGGAATAGTCAGAAAACAGGCAGCATCCTCAACTATAAGGATCTAAAAGCCAAATTCCATTCACGCTTCAGCCAACAAAAGAAATTCACAAAGACACACTTGGCGGTCGACAACATTAAACAAAGAGAAGGCGAAAGCAATCGAGCCTTCATCACTAGATATACAGATGATACCTTGTAGATCCTGGGTTTACATGAAGAGCAATGAATCTTAGGCTTTGTTCACGGCTTAAGAACGAGAAGTTTGGTCGAGCATCTCTCCACGGACCTTCCATCCACGTACAAAGGTCTAATGGAGAAGACTTATACATGGGTTGAAGCAGGAGAGGTAGCTACTAATGGTGCCTCAAATGATCAAAGAGACGGTTTTGAAAGGTCAAAGAAAAGTTCATGGGATAATAACAGAGGACAGAAAAACAGAGACAGATTCTCCCCCTATCAGGGACCTAGTCATGGTTTGCTTCTCAGTCTGTCAAAAAGTACGAAGGAAATTCTCACTACGGAAAAGGCTGCAAGAAGCTTTGAACCACCTCCAAAGATGTTCGGAAGCAAGCGATCGTGGGATACGTCCAAGTACTGTCACTTCCATGAAGATTACGGACATGATACCAATGACTATAGACACCTCAGAACTCAGATTCAGGAGGCTGTAAACTCGGGACAGCTTTCGCACCTCGTGAAAGGAATAAAGAAAGAAAGGACAAAGTTATTCGATACCACATGAGGGGGGGGAAGTAAAAAGGATAAAGGTGTTGCACCCGCTGAAGCACCCATACTTATGGTAAGTCGAGAAGCCCATATCGCAAAGAGCCTCACACAAGAAAATACAGACTGCGGAGGAAAGGAAATAATATTTCCTCCAGTAGAAAAGGTGAATAACGCGCCAGTCATTATAGAGGCCAAGATATTCGGAAGAAAGGTAGGGCGATTATATATGGATAGCGGAAGCTCCTGCGAGATTATTTACGAACACTGCTTTGAGAAACTCAATCCTGCTATCAAAGTCACTAGGATGGACTTGAAGACTCCCCTAGTAGGGTTCTCAGGAGAACGTTCTTGGTTTGTTGGTGAACTTCTGTTAGAAATCACAATAGGAGACGCTTCCCTCTCGAGGACAGAAACTCTTAACTTCGTTATTGTAAGGTATGACTCCTCACACAATATACTGTTAGGAAGAACAGCGATGCAAAGGATGGGAATCGTAGTCTCAACGATTCACGGAGCCATCAAGTTTCATACCGAAAAGGGAATCGGAACCATATTTTCGATAGACGAAGCTGACGAAGGAGCGAAGAGGGCCAGAAAGATACCTGCCACAAACAAGGAAAGGATCCTCAGTTGCGTCAATGCTGAGGAAAAAATCATCATAAACGACAAGTATCCTGACCAAACGGTGACCATCGGAAGGCAGCTACCTAACCATTTCAAAAAAGAGCTGCAAAACCTCTTAAAATCAAACGCAAACGTCTTTGCATGGACGCACGCTGATATTATAGGGATTTCGAGAACCATAATGGTCAAAGGAAAACCTTTCAACATGGAACATAAGCTGAATGAATACAACCATATTAAGCCAATAAAGCAGAACAAGAGAGGTTTAGGCCCGGATCGCAACATGGCAGCCTGTAAAGAAATAGAAGAACTTACGAAAGCAGGGATACTACGAAAGGTCAAGCACCAAACATGGGTAGCCAACCATGTTATGGTAAAAAGAGTGATGGAGGATGGAGAATGTGTGTGGACTTCATAGACATAAACAAGGCATGTCCCAAAGACTGCTACCCAGTACCAGAGATCGATTGGAAAATAGAATCCCTCTTAGGGTTCCGACTGAAGTGTTTCCTAGACGCCTACAAGGGTTACCATCAAATCCAAATGGCAGAAGAAGACGAAGACAAAACAACCTTCTACGCAGGAGAAGGAGTCTTCTGCTACAAAAAGATGTCGTTCGGTCTTAAAAATGCAGGGGCAACATACCAAAGGCTAGTGGACAAGGTCTTCAATCACCAAATTGGAAGAAACCTTGAGGCTTACATAGACGACATGGTCATCAAAAGTACTTCCGAAAAAGAAATGTTGAAAGATATACAAGAGACCTTCAAAAGGTTTTGATCGATCAACATGAAGCTAAACCCAAAGAAATGCTCATTCGGTGTGGAAGAAGGCCCCTTCCTAGGACACCTCATTACTAAGCATGGCATAAAAGCCAATCCTTCGAAGGTTAAAGCGGTCACTGACCTCGACCAGCCAAGAACACTAAAGTACATACAAAGTCTCAATAGGAAGCTAACATCCCTCAGTCGGTTTTTATCAAAAGGCGCAGAATGATCCCTAGCTTTCTTCAAAGTACTCAAAGGGTGCAAAAATAAAACGAGTATACAGTGGACAACGGAGGCCGACAAAGCATTGGAGAAAATGAAGAAACTCGTTCAAAGGTTACCAACACTCACTGCACCAAGGGTGGGGGAAACTTTAACAATGCACCTCGCCGCCTCAAAAGAAAGTATAAGTGATGTGCTTGCCGCAAAAAGAAATGAAGGATGGACCCCCATTTATTTCGTAAGCAGAGTCCTATAAGGAGCCGAACTCAACTATCTTGCCTTGGAAAAGCTTGTGCTGGCCTTGGTTCATGCAGCAAGAAGACTTCAAAGATACTTTCAGGCTCACACATTAACAGTTCTCACAAACACACCGATTAAGCAAATACTCACCAGGCCCAAAAAAATAAGAAGAGTAGCCAAATGGGTAATTGAATTGGGGGAACATGATATCGTATTCCGGAGAAGGGAGGAAAAAGAAACGCCAGCCGATTTCTTGGTCTAGATACCCTCCGAATACAACAAGAAGAAAGAAAAAACCAAAGAGTACCAATTCAAATCATAAAAGTGGAGACTCTATACTGATGGAGCCTCCAACTCAGACGGATCAGGAGCAGGGGTAATGTTGATAGATCCCGAAGGTAAAGAGTATACTTACGCTCTTCGCTTTGAGTTTGAAACAACGAACAATGAAGCAGAATACGAAGCATTGCTAGCAGGTTTACGGATAGCCTAGGAAATGGAATCACAAAAGTGGAAATATTCCTGGACTCCCAACTTCTGGTAAACCAGATAAAAGGTACCTTCGCAGCAAAATAGGTGTCAATTAAAGACTATTTGCAAAAGGTTAAAACTACGCTAAGGGGCTTCGAAGATTACACAGTTGAGCACGTACGCAGGAACCAGAACAAGAAAGCAGACGCACTAAGCAAGCTGGCATCAATGACCTTCGAACACCTCACAACGGAAGTATTAGTCGAAGTTTTGACCAAAAGGTCAATAGAGGAAAAAGAAGTTTTGAAGGTAGATACGCAGGAGAGGAAAAGTTGGATGGATCCTATCCATGAATACCTGCTAAGTAGATTGTTTCCAGAATACATAAAAGAAGACAGGAAGATCAGAATCCAGGCACCATAATACAAGCTAATCCGAGGAAACCTGTACAAAAGATCCTTCTTCGCACCATGGCTCCGTTGCGTGGCCCCACTACAAACTAACAAAATCATAAAAGAAATACATGAAGGGTCATGCGGATTCAATACGGAACCTCGCTCATTAGTTGCCAGAATAACGAAACAAGGTTTCTATTGGCCATTGATGCATAGAGAAGTTTCAAAAGTGATGCAAGACTGTGAAAAATGCAAGGAACAATCCGCTATAAGGAAGGCTGGAACAAGCGGAGCCATAGCGGCAGGAAGTACGTGGCCTTTCAGCCATTAGGGTATTCATATTATAGGACCGCTACCAATAGCCCCTGGAGGTTTACAGTGACAACAAAATGGTTTAATAGGTTTGACATCAGATTGTTCTAAAGGTATAGTTCCAACAAGTATAAAGAATACTCCGAACGAACCGCAGAACAGTTAAAGAAAAATGAACGTAAAGAATTATTCAATCAACAAAATGAACGTAAAAGGTCGTGTTCTAAAGGTAGGTGCTCCACGGTGACACGTATGAGGTGACAAGTTAATTGTCGTACTCCCATCAACTGGAAGAGTTCAAAACGATGGATACTAACCAACATGAGCGATTCATAAGAAGAGTGTTCTAACCGGAGTCGAGTGGTAAAGTAACTAGTATTGGTGTTCGATAGAGTAAATGAAAATCAGGAAGTACCGCGAAAAATCATAGTGATCAATATTTATATAACAGACCCTATAAAGTAAATAGTAATACTTCTAATATAGATGTAAAGAACGAATCATATTCTAAGTATTAAATACTCATTATCCATTAAAAGGTAGTAGGGATGCAAAGAGAGCATAAAAGTTACCTGGGAGCAAAGCGCGCGCGCATATCGTATAAACAATAAGAGAACTCTAATTTGAAAAACATGATCATAGTCTAGGTTAGAAAACGACTAGTTCTCTATGAACTTCAGCCTCTGATACCATCTGTCACACCTCCAAAAATCAAGACAAGCAGCGGAATGGTAACATTGGGTTCTACTTTAGGGCACAAAACACAAGTCACAAAAACCGACCTTAAAATGGACGTTTTAAATAAAGTCACATTCTATTTAATAAAAGATCAGAGTTGCAACATGTTTCATTTATAATGTATTAGAAAACATTGTCAAAACGTTTGTCAAATGGTACTCAAGTTATTAAGCCTTCAAATATATATATCCGCGCGACTCGAATGCTCCCAATGCTCCAACTAGCAAAATATAACCTGAAAATACATTCTAAAAACGTCACAATAATGTTGGAGAATTCATAGGTTTAAGTAAAAGTAGTAAATGAAATAATTTAAGTAAATTTCAAAGAAAGTAGCGTTTTCAGCAATTCAAATGTTTTATTCCGAATTCCAAGTAGTGATACAGTAAATCAAAAGAATTTAAAAGTGGACCACAAGATCGAAGTAAAATGGTGACTAATACATATTCCGAATCCAAAACTAGTAATGTAGAAACAAAGAAACACATTCATCAAGTCTAAGTATATATTATTGCACTAACTAGACCCCGAAGCCTAACAAGTTTGTTTGCCCCAATCGTAACATAGGATGTTTGGCCAAAAACCCGGGCACTTCTCATGTAAATGCAACCTGATCAAGACTAGGTGACCCAAGAAAGTGGGAATTGTCAGTCCCGATAGAACGATCCATAACACTCGCGCTTACAATAGTGGGTATATTAACGGTTCATTATTAGTAGGGATCTTTAATGGCAATATAGTGACTACTTAGCAATAATATCCAGGCAGTAATATGAGATAGTCATACAATTTAGAAAACACATGTTGCCCGTAGTAAAACAGATCTATGTCTAAAATCTCACGTTTCAAATATAGTATTCACGATCTCAAAACATGTAGTAAACAATCAAAATTTAGTAAAATAGTCAGGTAATGCTTACTTATAAAATCAATAAGTTTATGTATAAAACTAGCACGTATTCTCACCCGAAAACATTTTAAGAAACCATTAAAAGAAAAAAAAGTGGGCCTAAGAACTCACGAAAGTATTGAAAGGTAATTGTATAGAAGTAAAATATACAAGTTTTGTAAACTAGCAGTATTCCACTCGCGTGTTTTATAAAACATTAAAAAATTGAAATGCGAGAACTATGAACTCACCATGAGTGAATGAACGGATAGAGAATATTCAAATAAGTAAAACGTCACGCAGACCGAATGCAACCTAATTACATATAGTTCGTATGCTACAACTTAACTATGAAATAAGTAATACCGTATTTAATCTTATATTCGCGTGACATCACATCTAATCTGTTTGTGAAATAATGATTAAATCCCATTTGATAAATAAATGTCATGTATTAAAAAGCTCGTATAATCGTTAAATAGTTCAATCGCCTTTGTATAATAAAATTGTATAAGTTTAAGATATGTTAGTAATATTATATAAATGATTCTAAAAAGTTTCGCAAAAATTTATAAAAAAACGAACCAACACTATTCATCTCAGGAAATAGTGCACAAGTTATAAAATAGTGCGTAACTTTCTCGTTTTAAGCCCGTTTCTTAAGTTTCTTAGACCCGACCAATGGTCGTAAAATACTCGTTGATCTCTAAAAATCTTATCGATATTATTTTACTATCGCTTAAACTCTTTTGACACATATATTCGTCAAGTTATTCCTATGTTTGACTTTTACATTTGACTTCCCTAAAATATATTTTTTCCTAAGTCTGACCCGACTAAAACGACCCACTAAATCACCTTCTCATGTCTCGGAGTAAAAAGAGATTTTATGTAAATCGATATTCCGACGACTTTTTTAGGTTATATCCGAACCCAGAACTCGTCGAAAATGACCAAAATGCCCTTTTTCAATTCTGCTGGAACTTTGACTATTTTAAATAAAAGACAGACTTTGACCCTGGGTTTTGACCCGTTATTACTCAATTTTAAGATTGGCGAGCCTCGCGGAACAGTAAAACATCATTCTGAGCAACTTTCGTGTTTCGCCGGAAGGCTGAAACGGACTCGAAAGTGCCCAAATCGAGCTTTTAAATTCCTGACAGCAAGCGCCATGTATACAAGTGCATAAATAAATGTTTAAAATATATATCTCGATTCGCCCGTAACTTTTTTCGATATTAAGATTTAGAACTCTACCATTAAATCGAAACGATCGTCTCGGATAGCTCTATCATATTTCAAAGCCTGAATTCAGATTTTATGAAAACTCGAACACTATTGGCGTGCCAAACATTCTGCTCATTATATTGTTTTCAAACACCACAAAACACATTTTTACAGTTTAAAAAGTCCAAATGTGATTTTTATTGCTATATAGAATAACATATACATACATAAAATCATAATTATGAAAAGATTAGGGTGTTAGATAACCTTAGTAAGATGATGAAGAAACTAAACCAAAACTCCAAATACAACCAAGCTTCCAAACCTCCTTAGAATGACTTAGATATGTTGTGGGAATGTTTGTATAAGTGGTAAATAAAATTTTGTAAATTGTTCTTGTGGTTTGATGTTGTGTCGTGGGTTTGGATGAGAAAAAGAGAGATATGAGTTTGATTTTGGTAAGTAAATGAGTTGTGTGTTTATGTCTTCTTGTTTGCTAGCATTTTATACTTCTAGGACTAGTCAAAGTTGTATTAACAAAGACCAAAAGACTACAAGATAAGAGTTGGGACATTGGAACACATAGAGTGAAATTAAGAGTGGCAGTTATTCAAGACCAATGTTTCCTAGTCTTTGGCCAAGCCTTAATGAGATGCAAGTTGTACAAGACCTAAGTTGGTGATTTGTGAATTCTTGTCTCCTCATTTGGTTGTGGTGTGCCGAATTTCATAAAAAGGGAGGGAGTATTAGCTAGTTTTTTTTTTATGTCTTGATAAATACTTGCAATATTTGAAGTTAAAAGTTGTAGATTTATTTTTGTGGTTCCGGGAATGCCTAAACGTAATTTATCGCGAAACGTAACATTTTACGTAACCGATAAAAATAAAACATAATAAGTAAATTATTACTTTAGTAATAATAATATAATGATTCTTGACGTAAACTTTAATTTGTTTGGTGCCCGTTTACGTTAAATGAAAATTTTTAGCTTACGCGATTCAACTATATAATAAGAATTAAAAGTAAACGCGTACGAAACTAAAATAAAATAAGTGGTGAAATTATGACGAAATAAATGGCGTCATAAAATGACCTAAAAATACGAAATGTTACATGAAGACCACACATGAGCCTTCGCTGATAAAAGCCCATAAAGGAGTCAGACCTAAGTCCTCCTAAAACCTCAAACATGAGGAAGACAAATCAGGTTCCCAAGGGAAACCTTTTTGTAAAAGTGGCACAATACATTTGCCTACAACTTAAGGCCACACACGAGCCTTCGCTGATAAAAGTGCATAAAGGAGTCAGACCTAAGTCCTCCTAAAACCTCAAACATGAGGAAGACAAATCAGGTTCCTAAGGGAAACCTTTCTTGTAAAAGTGGCACAATACATTTTCCCACAATTTAAGGCCACACATGAGCCTTAGTTGATAAAAGCGCATAAAGGAGTCAGACCTAAGTCCTCCTAAAACCTCAAACATAAGGAAGACAAATCAGGTTCCTAAGGGAAACCTTCTTGTAAAAGGTGCACAAAACATTTGAGCCTTACACAACAAAATGATTCTGTAATATGAGGATCAGACTTGGGCCCTGAAGGAATGACAACAAGACATAACGAATAAAGGTGGGATGCATCCAATATAACAACCCTCAGAAAGGGGTAACCATTCAAAAACAACCAAAAAGGTTGACACACATTATTCAAACAATGGCCAACATAAACCATTTCAAAGATAAATTGTCTTAAAGGCCGAAGCCTGGATAATAGTAAAGATGTCTAAAGGGTACACACCACCCTCGAGGCCAAATTAACACCAACATGGTGATCTTCATTCAAGCGGAGGTGGAGAGGGCTTTGAAAGATCGGCATGAGGAGTAATAAGGTTCACAGATGGGGCAGAGGATGGAGTAGCTTTCTGGGAAGAAGGCATATGCATATGGGTCCTTGAGTGGGAGCATGATTCTGTAAAGGGGAGCTTCTTCGCAACATAGCTTCAATCAGAGCTACGCATCTACATGAACTCGTCAAGCCAAGGGAACGTAGCAGTGGCAAAATCGTTGCTAGCTTGAGTATGCTCCTTCTGGTACAAAGAATGATATCCTTTAACTTTGGATAAGTCAAAAGGCTCCTTCATGGCAGCAACCTACTCATAAGCTATGCAGCGCCCATAAGTAATGGCGGAGGACACCAACTTACCCACAAGCCTGCCTAGCTCATCACTATGCACCAACTCTATGGCAGCATAAGGTACGACCTTTGAAACTACATCCCTCCTATCCTGATTGAGCTCCTCAATCTCTCTATAAGAGACGCTTCAACAGCCTCTAACTTAGCCTTATCCGCCTCCAAGGAATTAACCTTTAATTCAAGTGTTGAAAGGGTCACTTGGTGGCCTGCCCATTTTTGGCTCTCTAGCATCATTCTATCAAGGTTACCTTTGTGCTCTTTATCATCGGCAGTCAGGGAAGAAATTTTCTCCTGAAGAGCTAGTACAGCAGGATTCTGATCAAACTCAGCCATAGCAGCTTCACATTTGACTCAAAGCCCTTCACATTCTTCCTCACGAGACCTTTCCCTAGCTTTGATAATATTAGCTTCACCACTCATCTTCTTAATAACCTGCAAAAACTCACAGGCTCTCCTGTTAACTATATTATCCACCACATCCTGCCGCGCATAACAACGGTCATGAAGATCAGGTAGTTCCAAATCCATTTGATTATCGAAATAGACTCTCCAAGCTGGTGGAGTAATAGAAGAAATCTTCAAGTGACAGACATTAGCATCTTTAAGCTCAAAACAATCTGGGGGGCCTAAAGGACATACAAAGATAAGAACGAATGAATAAGCAAATAAATACCTTCAGGAGAGAACTAAACAAAATAGAAATTTACCTTCATCATCATCAGATATGGAAAGAAAAGGGGCATCATCCTTAGAAGCAGAGGTTTTGGCACGCACAGCACGAGAACTTGATGACTCGGAGGCTAGTTTCCTTTTCACAGGAGGCCTTGAAGAACCTCCCCTTGTCTTACACTTCCTCTCTTTGATGCTAGCAACTACACTCCCACGGTGCACAACAAACACACCAGCCTTCGAACTCTCCCCTGAGTCTGCGGTAACCTCTGCAGGCTGAACTTTAGGCTCATCAACATATTTAGGAGGTTCCGTATTCACTAAAGCAGAAGGGGAACCAATACCAAACCCTGGGGATGGCTCCTTTAATAAAAAAGCAAGGTCATCATCATCTTTGGTATAGATAAAGTTTTTGAAATCCATCTCTGCAACACAAAGAAATAAATCATACATCAGCAAAAAAGAAGACTAAAAGAGTAATCGAGAAAGATAAATACCCTTGCCGCCTACAATGATAGCAGACCGTTGTTGGCCAAACTCTTACGAAGGCTTAAGGCCAACTAAAAACAAAATGGGATCATCAAACATACGAACACTTTTAGGATATCGACCAAGACGCTGAAAATATAGATTTTCATCTATATTTGGAGGGAGCTTGTCTTATAGGAATTTAAGCAAGCGTTTTTTCATCCATCAAAATTTTGTGTGGTACTTGTATGAAATAATGGAGTCTTTAACAAAGAAGAATCGTTCATGCCAGCCCTCGATACGAGTAATGACTTTAGGGAGAAGGTTTGGGATGTGTTTTTCAGACCTTTTTTGGAAAGTTAGCCAGCTGCCAGCCCGACAAAGATTAAAGAAACCTCGAAAGAGGTCGACAGAGGGTTCACAGCCATAAGCTTTACACATGATGATGAAAGTTGTTAGTTTGCCACAACCAAAGGGGTTCAGCCTGTAAATGTGAACTTTGAAATACTGAAGGACCTCGCAAAAAAAGTCAGTAAGAGGCAACCTGAGATTGGCTAGAGAAAAAGAATGTGTGTACAGGCCGACATAATCAGGAGGGGCGTCAAAGATGGTTTGAGTAGATGTCGGCAATATAACATCATACTCTGAAGGAATGGGATAGGAAGAAAGGAATTCATTCAACTCCTTGGCTGACAAACCACAACGATGCACAGCTATGGTATCCTTCGCACTCATAACAAAAAAAAACAGTTTTTGAAATTCTTACCTTAAAACACTTCAAGAAGAAGAAAGCCGAATAATTAAGGTGATAAAAGGAAAATATGGTTTAGGAGTGACGTTTATATAGGCGAAGGTAGAGAGCTGTGGGACCGCACACGTGGAAGTGATCAAAGACTTCTATGGATTTCAAACTTAATTTAAATCAAGATAAGAAGTTCACGATAACCAAGGCCGATTGTTAAGTAATTTGCATTTAAAACTCCCAACTAACCCTAAGGCAAGTGGGTTTCATTGTTTAGTGTTTGCAGATCGAAGCATAATCTTCGATCTCGTTTGTGAATGATAGTCGAAAGCAATACATACATAGATGTATACATTACATTCGACTGGGGGGCTTAATGACGTACCCTCCTCTCCGGTTTGAAGGTCTCCCCTTCGAACCCCGAATGGGATCTTCTCCCAATTACAACTAATAATCTTCGAATAGTTTCGAATGGCGTAAAACCACCTTCGGGGTGGTTACCAGCATGGGAATCTGCCATGTGAAGCCCTACACCTTCGCGAGGGACCTTCGACGAAACTAGAGCAAAGGTCAGATAGGCAAACCCATGTTCTCCATCTCTATCAAGGTCTTCCCGCCAAAATAAAGATCATGGTACACAACCCCAAGAATCACCCCTTAAATCGTGAGACACTCCCATGATCACCAGTCTATGTGTTAAGCCTTGTCCCATCTCAATTTTCTCTGAAACCAAAAAATAGATGGTATGAGGCTCCAGGTGATGGTCCAGAGACTTTTAACCACACCTTACCTTAACCGCATTCATACTTTAACCAATTACAAAGCACATACTTACCTCCAAACTTCGGAGGTGATTCGCGATTGACAAAAACAACCCCCAGCGCTCCTCCACTTAACGTAGTGTTTTCATTTTGTGTGAGCACAGGTTATTCAAGCTTGGAAACTCAACAATCACCCAAAGAACCCTACGATCTCATCGAAGCCTGATCGTGCCCATATTTGCACAATCACTCGTTCTAATTCTATTTCCCAATTTCTTTATTGTTTTATTTATATAACGAGGACGTTGTATAATCTAAGCGGAAGGATGGAGAATTAGAACGCCTACTTGTCCTTTCTTTTACAAATAACATGCTAATAATGCTTAAATTGTGCCAAAATTAAAATTTTTCTAGTATAACTTTTGTAAAAATTACTAGTTACATGACCTCGCGCACTATAACCCTTAATGCCAATTTGTGAGAATTAAGCCTATTCCGTTTCTAAACGTTTACTAAAAATTCCACAAAACATTATGAGTGTGTCGGTGATGTAGTAGACTTTATGTAACAACCCGAGTTTCACGACGCGTATGACGATCGCGAATTCGACGTCATAATTATTATTTTATAAATTTCCCCGTGTAAGCGAACCGTTCCGACAGTGTAAATTTTTATTTGTCTAAATAATGATTTTCGATTTTAAATACGGAATGGAAATTAAAAATATTTATTTTGAACGTTTCGCTATCAAAACGTTTGACCGCGGGGATGAAGTTCGTTGTTAATCGTTTTAAGTATCGTAAAAATTTACGACGCGTCTCGTTATTATTTTTAAGATCGTAAATTTATTATTTTTATGAATGTCGTCATTTTGTTCTTTGTCTTGAGCCGGATTCGTGTTTTAAAATGTACACATTTTATTAAATATTTTAAACCAAGAAAATGAACGAAAAATAAAAATGGACTCGTTAAGGAATCCCGATCCACGGTTGGTCGGGGATATAATTTAGTAAAAGTTGGCGTGTCCAAAAAATCTAAAGATAGAAAAGAAATAGAGGATCCATTCTTGCAAATAGCCAATAGTAACAAACATATATAATATTATAAATATATATATATATATAAAATTAAAAGAAAGAAAAGAGGGGAGGACCATTCTTGCCAAATAGCCAAAAGTACAAGCATATATATATGTGTGTTTACTTCTATTATTTCATAATAAACACACACATATCTCTCCCCCTCCTTCCCTTTTGAACCACCGGCTGCCACCACCACCGGAAAAGTTTTCCGGTCACCGGAAACCGTCGTGTCGCCGGAAAAAGTCACATGTACAATGATCAACTTATATTTTCGAATCCTCTATTTATTTCCTACACATCTACGCAATAAAATAACACATGCAATAAGTATTCTTGGAGTTAGAATCCGGGTTAGTTTCAAACAATTTCGTTTAAAAGGGATGTTTAAAATAGCTAGATAAACATTATTTGAAGCTCGGTTTAAATGGGAAAAGTCCGGTTTTGATGTTTGGGGTTGGTTCGAGTTCGGCAAGACACAAGAGGGAACGAGTCGAGTTCCATTCTTGTCTGATCTTGCTTATTATAGCTTTGTAAGTATTTTTAATACTTGTGTTATTTTTGTTTTTGCGATTTAATCGATTTAGAATTATTGGGTGTGATGAAATCTGATTGTACTTGCGCCAAATAGGCTAGATGATGATATTGGGTGATTGAGAAAATGATTTTGATGGTGTTTTGTAACATGTAAATTCGGACAGCAGGTTTGACACGGAAAACGAGGTCCGAGATTTTGTAAAATCTTATTTTTGGTTGGATAATATTGTAGAGGGTACTTTTACGAGCGTTTCGGTAATTTGAACGTCCCGTAACTCCCAATAACGAAGAAGTTACGGCTAAAACAAGTTTAGAAAAACTAAAAATTTCAATCAGCTATTTAAGCTTATTATGGTTGCTGATCTGATTTTCGACAGCCATTTTGGGCACTTTCGAGTCCGTTTCGGCCTTCCGGCGAAACACGAAAGTTGTCCGGAATGATGTTTTCTATAAAATCTCTTTTTGGTCAAAGTCATGAAAACGTGATATAGCGGGTCAAAACCGATGGTCAAACTGCTGCGTTTTTATTAAAAATACAAGTTACAGCAGATTCTTGCAGGGGCATTTTCGTCATTTTCCGTCGAGTTTCGGGTCTCGGCTAAAACTAAAAAGTTGTCCGGAATATCGTTTCGCATAAAATCTCTTTTTACTCCGAATCGTGAAAATGTGATTTAGAGGGTCGTTTGGCGCGGGTCAGATTTGGGTAAAAATAAATATAAGTATAAAAGTCAAATGTTGACTTTAAAAAGTCAACGGGTCATATAAGACTTATATAATTTTTAACTAAGTACATGGATATAAATAAAATGATAAGTATTAAAAATATACTTAGATATTTAAACTTACCAAAGATGGTAACTTTCCGAAAATAGTAACTTTCTAAAAATAGAAAGTTATCGAAAATATAACGTTTTCAATTAAAGTCACGTAAGATAAAACGTGAGGGACAATTATAACTCAATGTTGTGGGGTTTTGGGATCTAAGGCGCAAGTGGATTTCTCATCACATGTATGAATGTGTGTGTGTATATATATATATATATATATATATATATATAGTTGGTGAACGCTAATGCATTAAATAGATTTATTGGGTTTGACAACCCTGTCCGGGGTTTGAATCCGTTGGGACCACCCTGTCAAACGGACATTTTGTGGTTAGTATTAGGAGAAGTGGCATACTTCTCGGACATGATTTCGTCCTACGGGATGAATGTGTTAAGTTTCGGTACACGGGCTCTTTAGTTGGAAATCACTATTTTTATAACTTGACTTACGAGCCAACGTTATACGTTTTGTGGAACCCAAAATATGCGTTCTATGTGTTAATTGTAAACTCTATGAATTCACTCAACGTTTTGTTGACTTTTTAAGCATGTATCTCAGGTTAATTGTTGTTGATGGTTGGATGGGACGGAACGCGGATATCAAGGACGGTGTCTCGGTGAAGTAGTGTCATAAACTAAACAAGTGTTTTAGAAATCAAGTCGTGTTGTGACTTTTAGAAATAATTTCTATAATGGTATTGGGACCTATGTAACTCTGATATTTCTAATAAATGAAATTGTGTTTTATAAACGTATCTTTGAACGTTTACTGGAACTCGTGTGCATGTATTATGAAGTAGCACCCCAAATGTTGTATTCCGCTGCGTATCGTATTTTGGAGGTGTTATAGAGTGGTATCAGAGCACGAGTTGTAGTGAACTAAGTCGTTTTACAAAACTTGGACTACAACTGTTTTTGGAAAAGTTTCACGAGTCTTTCACCGATGTCCGATATTCGCGCGCGTGTTGCTCCCGATCCTTAGAAGCCTTATGTGGTATATATTTGATTGCATATTATGTGCGTAACAAGTGGTTGACACTTGGTACAAGTAATAATTATATATATGTATATCGATATATATACGGCCTCCGTTCTATGGTATACGATTATATATATCTTGATATTCGCTTCTTGCGAAGAGTTTAACTTCTTTAAACATTTCGATGCGATATGATAAAAATTATTTTGATACGTGATGAAAACATCGTTGTTATACGATTATCTTCAAAACTTTTTCACAAACTTTACTTTGTTATCTCTTGATGTCGGGACTCGACTTAGTTTTTGATCCCACTTGAAAATATTACTAATTAATTTTGAATTTGAACGCTCATCTTATTGATTTTGATTTGCATATGTTGTTTCGTAATCTATCATTTTGAGATTTTCCTGTTAATGGGAGTATGACTTTTATATGTCATCCCATGAACCTTCATTGTTTTGGAAAACAGTTATAAACTTACTCCCGCGTAATATGTCGTTTGGAAACGTCTATCTTTGGAACTTTCGAATAAAGTTGGTGTTTGCGTTTGATTCTCTCGTATCGACCTCTACTTAGTAAGTCATGAAATGTTTGATTCTAGAAATCTATGAGTTTTTGTGTTTGAAGGAGTGTTAAGTCATTGGGTATGGCTTTGTATTGACGTTTGAAGGAATTAAAATGGTGTTTGATTAGATTTTGAAATAGATTTTACGGTAGTTTGTAACCAGCAGGTTGTGGGGTTGATTGTGAATTATTTTTGGTCTTACGGCACTTGGGAAAGCAAATTAAGATGTTGGTACATGTTTAAGGTACATGTGGTGAGTTGGATAGAATTTTATCTCCTCCGGATGAGTGAGATAACGTCGTTTTACTAAAACTAGTCAAATTTGGTATACCGTTGGAAAAAGGAGTATAACTCCATATTTTTGTAATAACTTTTCAAAAGAAAATTTAGGTACCTATAGAAGACTCTTAGGGCTATCATCTCCAATTGGCTTTATATCAAAAGCATCAATAAGTTTCAAATTACACTCATTTTCGTAAACTACAAAAATTTGTCAAAATTTCTTTGGTGATTGCTTTGGGATAGCAGCTTTTTGGGTATGTTTTAAAATATTTTTGGTCTATGAAGACCTGGGAAATTAGACTAGTATGTAGAGAAACCTCTTAGGTGCATGTAGGAATTCGGATGGAGTCATGTCGAAGCCCGACGAATGAGATATCGCAGAAATGGAAAAACTAGTCAAAAATTGAGACCGGAATTTTGAATGAGTAATAAGGTCAAAACCTTATATAGCAACACCTAAATATGTAAAACTGTAAGTTCTAGATATCGAAAAAACTTAGATTTGAGCAGTCGTTTCGGATTTTGCGAACGCACAATTTAGGAGATACACTCAATTTAGCGTAGCCATGAAATTTTAGTAAAGGGCAGGCTTGATAGAATAGGGGCAAAATGGTAATTTCACCTTGGTTTTGAAACTTTATGTGCAGTGGCCCCTATGTTCTGGAAAATAGATTCGAAATGCTTTCCGTAGGCGAAAACCTCGTACTTTTATCCTTTACGGATTAGTAATTAGGAGGGTTTCAAGAACCTAAATAGTTTAGTAGTTTGAGGTCATTGTTGCCTCAAGGTTTTATCTTACCATCGTCGTTGTGGTGATGACGCATTCTTTAGCCATTGCTTTGAATTAGAACCCATAAGAGTTCATGAATATGTATAGATTGTGTATAAATCGTTCTATGTATTAGAAACATAGAAACCATCATGGTAGGACGTTTTGGTTTTAGAAACCATTTATGTACCTCTTTTTAGGATATTTCGGATGTATGGGCATTGTCACCCTATGTCATTGTTATGATAGCCCTTATTGTTATGCTTGATGAGTGATGTTGTCGTAGGTATTATCTCGTTGAGTGATGCTAGGAGGTTGTTGATACCTCACGACATTAGACTCATTGTGAGATTGATATGAACTCGAGTGATTAAGTGATTTTAGTTAGCGAATTTTCACGCGTGTGTATTACTTGCTTGCATAGTCCATGAGTGGGTATTATTTTTGGAACTTGCCGTGACCGTTGACCAAATTGTATTTAATGGCGTTTTGTGAAGTTAATGATTTTAAAACTATGAATTGTGATAACGAACTTGTGTGATGAACAAATGTTGTTGCGCGAATCATCATAGTGACTAAGTGTATAAACTGATTGTGCAAACAATGGAAACTTGGTTTCAATTCCATAAATTGACCCTACTGTTGTCAATAAAATTTTCTTTTCAAAAAAAATGGAAGGTGGCACTATCTTCTTTTTGTTCTTTTGAAATGATTTGATTTTTACTACTCGAAAATTTTCTTGGAATTAATTTACGCATGTAGCGTATGGAAAAGAAACGTTTTGACGAGGAAGGACATGATGTCGTTTGGTCCTCAATTATGCATAACCTGATCAACTATGCATAATTTTGGAAGAACCACGCTATGTCGGATAAATCGTCACCATTAAAACGCTTGGTAGTTGAGATAAATGTTTGGGTCAAGCTTCCGGAAAGAGAAAAATATTTTTACCCTACTACGGATACTTATGCAAGTGACCCTATTCTTATCGACTGCATGGAGAGAGTCTCATGCAGTCATAGGACCTGAGTTGTTTCCGAAGCAGAATAACCTACGGCAATTGTTCGGAAACGAGTGTGTCCTAGAAAGGATGATGTTTTATTCGTAGTTATTTAAGAGCGAAATTGTTATGAAGACTGTCAAGACCAAGTATAATCGGAGACTTAACTCTATCAATTTTTCGTCTCGCAAAGATCGTCGAATGCTAGATCTAAAAGTTAAGAAGAGACTAGAGCTCAACACGCTTGATCGATTCACAAATTTATTCTTATGTCTAGCTCAGCAGGAAAGTCAAAATGTGACTAAACACTTATTTTTATTTTTGGAATTTGTAATTTTTGCACAAAACACAATATTTTTTAAATTTTGGTGGTAAAAACGGGATTACGTGAAAACAACGACTGCAGGTAAAATCAAATCGATAGATCCCCCCCCCATCTGGGACAATCATCACAAAAACACAAGCACACGAGAATGGAAGAGGCACACCTCCTCACATCACAAAACACTTATTCATTACTACTACTAATATTAGGATAAGCATGGGTTGCCACCCATAAAACGCTTGTTTAAGGTCGCTTAGCTTGACCCGTCCCCGAATTCATTGGTCCTGGGGAGGTTTGGAGATCCGACAACCGTATGTGGTATGTCCCCTCCAAAGTAATGCTTAAGTCTATGACCGTTCACCTTGAAGTTTGGCCCATCGGTTTAAGATAACTCGACGGTGCCATAAGGGTACACATGGGTAATGGTGAACGGTCCGGTCTAACGGGTTTTAAGTTTACCAGAGAAAATCTTCAATCGAGAATTAAAAAGAAGGACTCGGTCACCAACATTGAAAACACGGTTCTTGATTTTGGAGTCATGGATCTTCTTTGTCTTCTCTTTATAGATCAAAGAGTTCTCGTAGGCTTGATCACGAAGTTTATTTAATTCATTGAGTTGAACTTTCCGGTGATCACCCGCGGACTTAAGGTCAAAGTTTGCATGCTTCAAGGCCCAATAAGCTTTGTGCTCGAGCTCGATCGGTAGATGACATGCCTTTCTGTATACGAGCTTGTAAGGAGTACACCCGATAGATGTTTTGAAAGCGGTACGGAAGGCCCATAGTGCGTCATCTAATTTATCCGACCAAGAGGTACGGTTCTCGCCTACGGTCCTTTCCAAGATTCTTTTCAAACCACGGTTGGAGACTTCCACTTGCCCACTAGTTTGTGCGTGATACGTGGTAGCAAGACGGTGAGTGACACCATACTTAAGCATGACCCTTGCGAATTGGTCATTGCAAAAGGCGTACCGCGATCACTTATGTATAGCAACTGGAGTTCCAAACCGAGCAAAGAGAGATTTTAAAAATTTAACAACAACTCGGGCGTCGTTGGTGGGGAGCGCTTTCGCTTTAACGCATTTAGACAAGTAGTCGACCGCCACGAGTATATACTTGTTCCCTCGTGAAGACGGGAACGGTCCCATAAAATCGATGCCCCATACGTCAAAAATCTCGCAAACTTGGATGGCATTTTAGGGCATTTCATCTTTTTGCGAGATTTTCGGTGACATTGACAAGAGTCACATGATTTGACTAAGTCATGGGCATCAAGATAAATTTTAGGCCAATAAAAACCAGAGTCAAACACCTTTTTGGCGGTGTAGTTCGGGCCATGATGTCCCCCGGTGGGTCCATTGTGGCAAGCCTTAAGAATATCAATGGCTTCTTGGCCGTGAACACACCGTCGGATGACTTGATCCACATAGATTTTAAACAAATAGGGGTCGTCCCAAAAGTAATGCTTCACGTCTTTGAAGAATTTGTTCTTTTGTTGGGACGACATCCCTTTAACAACAAAGTTCCCCGCATGGTAATTAGCAAAATCGGCAAACCATGGGGTACTAGAATCACCACGAAAAGATACCATACTAAGTGTTTCGAGAGGAAACGTTTCATTTATTTCCTTTTTATCGAGCACACTTTGGTGAGGATTCTCTAATCGGGACAAATGGTCGGCGGCGAGGTTCTCGGCTCCTTTTTTTTATCACGGGATGATGATAGTCAAATAATTGGACGCAAGAGAACCCAACGGAGCAATTTTTGGCTTGCATCTTGTTTTGCAAAAAAGATAATTTTAGAGCCGATGATCCGTATACACTATGCTTTTTGACAAGACTAAATAGGACCGGAATTTCTCAAAAGCATACACCACGGCAAGTAATTCTTTCTCCGTCGTGGTGTAATGAGCTTGAGCATCGGTCATAGTTTTGCTTGCATAGTGTATAGGCTGAAAATGTTTTGTTTTTCGTTGCCCCAAGACCGCACCTATTGCAAAATCACTCGCGTCACACATGAGCTCAAAAGGTAGGTCCCAATCGGGGGCAACTAATATTGGTGCTTCGGTTAATTTTTTCTTAAGTGTTTGAAAGGCTTCAATACACTCTTTGGAGAAGAAGAATGGAGTATCTTTTTCAAGAAGACGGGTCATCGGCCGGGCTATTTTCGAGAAATCTTGAATAAATCTACGATAAAACCCGGCGTGACCAAGAAAACTCTGAATTCCTTTGACGGTGGTGGGATGAGGTAGCTTAGCAATAACATCAACTTTAGCCTTATCAACCTCAATCCTGTTCTTGGAAATCTTATGGCCAAGGACAATTCCTTCCTTGACCATAAAGTGACTCTTTTCCCCATTTAGACAAAGATTGGTGTTTTCACACCGTTTAAGCATCTTGTCCAAATGGGAGAGGCAAGATCCGAATGAATTCCCAAAGACCGAGAAGTCGTCCATAAAGACTTCCATCGTTTTTTCGATCATATCGTGAAAGATAGCCATCATACACCTTTGGAACGTGCCCGGTGCATTGCATAAGCCGAAAGGCATGCGACGGTAGGCGAACGTTCCATAAGAGCACTTGAATGTGGGTCTTTCTTACTCATGAGGTCGATTTAAATCGAAAGATAACCCGAGAAACCGTCGAGAAAACAATAGTATTCGTTTCCCGCTAGTCTCTCAAGCATTTGATCCATAAAGGGTAATGGAAAGTGGTCTTTACGGGTGACGTCCATTTACGTTCGGTAACAAGCATACACGCCAACCCTAACCAGATCTAGTATTGATCACTCGTTTTCATCATTTTCAACAACGGTAAAGCCACCCTTTTTCGGTACACAATGCACGGGGCTTACCCAAGGACTATCTGAGATAGGGTAAATTAATCCGGCATCAAGGAGTTTAAGAACCTCCTTTTTCATTACCTCGTGGATTTTAGGATTGACCCTTTCTTTGGTGTTGGACCGCCGGTTTGAAGTCATCCTTCCTATAAAATCTTGTGTGTACAAAATTCCGGGTTAATACCCTTAATGTCAGAAAGTTGCCAAGCGAGAGCTCGCTTGTGTGACTTCAAAACCTTTATGAGAGCGGCTTTCTCCTCTCATACAAGTCCTTTAGCAATAGACGGTAATTTGTCGTACCCTCCAAAAATGCATATTCAAGATGAGGCGGCAAGTCCTTAAGTTCGACCTCGGGTGGTTCATCAATAGAAGATTTTTCATTTTTAGGTTCAACAACTTTAAGTTCTTGTGGAGGGAGAGGTGGTGATGATGGATCATCATTAAGAAATTCTTCAAGAAGAAGAATGTCTCCCTCCGAATCATAGTAAGAGTCATCAATTTCCGGTGAAATTGGCTCATCTTCAATAGCTAGGAAAGCATCAGTTTCTTTAAGAAGAAAGTCACTATCCCCGAAGGGAGTGAGAGTAGGAGAAGAGGTAGAAACAAATTGATTTCGTAATGAGTGGGATTGCCACTCACGGAAAATCCAAGAAATTCTTGAGAATACTCCTCACAAGCAACGTCAATGATGTCGATTCGGTTAACCGAATTATCATCGTAATTAGAGGAGTATCTCGAAGTTTGATCAAGATTGAATGTTACGGCTTTATTACCAACATGAAGAGTTAATTCTCCTTCGTAAACATCAATCAAAGCACGTCCGGTCTTTAAAAAGGATCTCCTGAGAATTAGAGGAACTCAGGGATCGGCATCAAAGTCAACGACTACAATGTCGACCGGAAAATGGAACTTTCCTACTTTTACGGAGACATCTTCGGCGACACCGATCGGATGAGAAATTGATTGGTCCGCAAGTTCGAGAGTCATGCAAGTAGGAGTAAGTTCGGGAAGGGAAAGTTTCCCCCACACGGAAAGTGGCATGAGATTAATGACTAGCCAAGATCGGCCAAGGCTAAGCACTCATCCATTCCCAAGAAGTCACACGGGATAAAGAAATTTGCCGGGGTCCCCAAGTTTTTCGGGTAACTTTTTGAGGAGAACCGCCGAGCAATGCTCATTCAAAGGAGTTTTTGCCAATTCAAACAACTTTTCGTTGTTGCTAATCAAACTTTTAAGTGTCGAGGCAAATTTAGGCATGAGAATTAAAGCATCCGCGAAGCTAATGTCGAAATGCAAATCTTGAAAAGATTTGGTAAAATTTCTCCATTTGATTGTTAGCTTTTTCGCGGAGTTTTTTATCCTTAAGCCTAGATGGATATGGAATTGAAGGTTTCGGGTTAGGCTTCGGAGCACTAACGGGAGCTTTAACATGCTCAAAAATTGGTACATGAGTTTCAACTTGGACAACCGGAGGTTGGACGTCTTCGGTACTTCCATTATTAGTAGGAGGCACCGTGTCCTTTGTCTCCTCGGTTTTACGTTCCACTACTTTAGGAGGAGAAGAAGTAGTAGGAATCGTGGGTCCATTGTAAGCAACACCACTTTGGGTGGTGATACCTTTCAAATCTTCCCTCGGGTTAGTAACGGTGTTACTAGGAAGAGTTCCCGAACCCGAAGTAGAAGCGTTATTCATTTTCATGAATTGACCCAACATATTCTTAAGATCATTAGTAGAGCTGATCAATGTAGTAATGTTGGTTTGCATGTTTTTCAAAATGGCATCATTTGCCTTCATGTAGCTTTAGAATTCGGCATTCGTTACAACTTGCGGTTGAGGAATCGGAACTTGATGAACCGGAGCTTGGTAAGGCAGGGCTTGATAAGCCGGACCCGGGGCTTGATAAGCCGGTGCTGGGGTATGATTAGCTCCTTGGAAAAATTGGTTTCGACCTTGGTTGTTTCCTTAATTCCTATTATGATTATGATTTTGATTGTTTCGGTTTTGATTTTGATTCACATTAAACCCCGGTGGTCCGAGATAATTGTCCGAATGATAGCTAAGCAGATTACGGTTACCTTGAGGTTGGTAAGAATTACCACCCCTGATTATAGCTCCAGTCATAATACGTTCAATTTGGCCAGCGGTGGTTCTGGACAATCATTATAAGCCAGTGGTCCACCACAAGTTGTCACCGAGCTAGGAGTAAACTGCTTTTACTTTTGGATTGTTTTGAAGCATTTTCATTAAATACTTTTGTTTGATTTCTGCCATTTCAAGCTTAAGGGCAACTATTTCCGGATTAGAAGAAGTGATAGAACTAGATGACTCACTCCATTGGGCTAAAGTGTCCCAATCATTGTGGTGAGCGGTCATATTCTCGATTAGATCATAACACTCTTCGGGTCGCCTTTTCATAAAGGTCCCGTCGGCAGCAGCATTGATGGTATCACGATGTCTTAAAGTTAACCCGTTATAGAAAGTATCTATTTGAGTGACGGGTAACATGTTGTGATTAGGACAACGATCAATCAAAAGCTTATAACGTTCCCATGCTTCGAATAACGATTCATCGGGTTCTTGATGAAATTTATAATATCATATCTCAACTTGGTCACCATAGAGGGTGGGAAGTATTTTCCGAGAAATATTTTTGCCATTTGGTCACAGGTGGTGATAAAATTCCTTGCCAAACGATCAAACCATTCGGCGACACGATGTTGCAAGGAGTAAGGGAAGAGATATAGACGAAGGGCGTCATCGGAGACCCCATTCACTTCCATACTTTGGGTGACATGCAAAAATTTGTCAAGATGCTTGTTGGCACATCACCGAGTCCCGACGAAATGGACACGAATTTTAAACTTGTTGGATCATGTCATTCTTAAGTCCAAAATTCGTTCTTGAATTGCAATCAGGGCAATTGGTCCACCTCGACCATTCAAAGTCGGTTGCATAACTCCTCCATCGTTCGGAGGTCGGGAACTGGTAGATCACCTCCTCCGGCGGGAGGTGGTCCGTCATCACCGTTTCCGTTAGCGGCCATGTTGATTTCTTCAAAATCGTTCAAAAGATTAGGATTAACACGAGTCCTTCTTCGAATTGTACGTTCGGGATCTTCGAGAGGCGAAAAAAGATTCCTAGTCGAAGATCGAGTGCTCAGGCACTAAAAAGAAACATAAAAAAGAGAAATTATACTAATTTTTTTTTTGGTTTTTCAACAATTGATTCACAATTTATTTTAATAACGGACAATGAGATAAGACAACTTAAACCTAATAATCAACAAGCTTCACGGTAACTCTCTAAAAGAAAAACGCACAAAGGAGCGGAGGAGTAGGAAAGCGCGAAGCTATTAAAAACCTTCTCCTTTAGGGTCGTAGTCCGCAAAAAACCCTGCCATAACCCCACTATAGTTTGTTTTAACTATCAAAGAGAGCCGTACCTCGCAATGACCACAAAAGACAAGTTTTTTTGATCTTTGATTCCGGGAACTTATTAATGATAAAATCAAATGATAGTATTATAATACTTGATTCCATTTATTTTAAATAAGACATATTTTTTATAATTTTTATTTTTTCTTGTCTTATATAAAATAAAAAAGAAAAAGAAACTCTTTTTGTATTTTTTTTTCTTTTTATAAGAAAATAAGCAAAATAACTTCACATGGAAGGATCTTCAAAGCACTAATTGTCAAACGTCGGAAACGACAATCGTCTTACACTCCTCCCCGGCAGCGGCGCCAAAAATTGATTTAAAGATTTCTTACTATATATATAATATAAATATTATAAATATATAATAGGATAATATCAATAAAATCAATGAATAAACCGGAAGTATAATATTCCCGGGTCGTTTTCCCGACGAGGAATGCAAATTTAAAAGTTGAGAGTCGGTTTGATATTTGATATTTAAATTCAACAAGATTTTGATTGGTTTTATAATTATACGGGAAAATTAATGCAATCTACACTAAAAACAATTAAGGCATTAACTAAAAGGCACGCATTCTGGAGCTTAAACGAAGATATTTTGAAGATTACTGTTCTGACAACCAATACGCCGTATCCATCAAGGAAGATACGGCGTATCTGTGCCTGCACTCACCAAAGACCACAAAGGAAACAAGATCCAATATGCCGTATCCAGAAGAAGGCAATACGTCGTATTCAAGCTATATGGAAATAAAATATTCTGGAAGATATCAAACGTGGTCCCTACTCCAAGAAACCCCCAATACGCCGTATCCAAGACTTTGGATACGCCGTATCGAACCGACTCCAGACCCTATAAATAGAAAACTCAAAAATGAGTTTTAAGTGTGCTAAATCATATTCTCGATACCTAAACCATAAAAGTCGATTTTCAAAGGAGAAAAAGAGCAGAAGAGGTCGAGCAACGCGATTAATTCCATAGGAGACAACGTGTAATTTCTTATACTCTTGTAATCGTTCAGTTTTTGGTATCATTCGTTAACTCGGTTAGTTTACCTTGGCTAAATCATTACTTTTGTATTAATTATGACGTTTGAAGGCTAATACCTTCGGGTATTAGCCATTATTATGAAGATCTTAATGTTTGGTTTGTTTATCTCGATTTCTTAATTTATCGTTGATTGCTTGTTTATGTTTATCAATTTATACTTGTTTACATGCTTTTGTATGCGACCTATCATTCAACTGGGTCTAGTCCTACATATTTAATGCACTGCAACTTCGGTGTTGTTTGGGCATAGGATAAGAGTCCGGGATAGCTTTTTATATTGCAATTTATATATCTAGAATCATAGGATCACAAATATTGACATATCCTTGCCTTTAGTTTAGTGAGGATAGTTGAGCCATAAGGTGACATTGGTATTAACGAGTACGTTCTTATTCCATTGGTAAGGACTCGGACAGTGGACTACTAGTATATAAAGGGCCGTTAAGAAGTAAGTGGGTAAAGCCTCTATAAGCTAGGGTTTAACAAGATCACCATTGCTTTAATCCCTAAGATAGATTATAATAAGCAAATAAGGATGCTTTATGCGGATGCGTTTAATTGTGACAGAATTCTACGTGTCTAGGTCTTAAAAAGAAGTAACGCCTAAGTCTTAAGAATGATATGCCGCCTCGAGATAAGTAATCATTGCACTAATATACAAACCAACCTTCTGATTGGATTAATAATGGTTAATACAGTTTTCTTATATTTGGCTAGACCGCTCTTTTATCTTCTGTTAATTTTGTTAGCCTCAAAATATTAAGTCGAACAAGGAAACTCGGTCTTTATTTATTAGTCGTTGTAATTGGCTAGAAAGGGAGTCGGGCTCGTGATTTAATCTAATATTGTATACGTTGCGGGCTAAAGCCTAAAACCCGAGCCGGCCCAACAACCCTACACCTAGGCGCCGCCCTAGGGTAGTAACAAACTATAAATACCCCTCTCCACCCTTGGAGAGGGTGTTGGTTAGTTGGTCTCATTTGTAATCTTTGTGCAAGGTAATCAACAATCTAATTTTTCCTCTCTACTTTCTCTCTCTAGTTTCTCTCTCTAAAATTCTTTCTTTCTTCTATCTCTTTTCTTATGGTTTCTTATCATTGATTCATACCTATTTGTATGGAAGTGAAATGATATTTTAGTGGTACCGACATTTGGTATCAAGAGCCTAGGGGACACCGAGTTGTGTTCGTGTGGTTTAGCATTTTTTTTTGTTCGAAATATTTTCTTTCTATCAAAAGTGTGATTTTGATCTTCCTAACTACTCAAGGTTTAATCTTGTTTAAAGTTTAGGAGGTTTTAATCTTTCATTTTTGTTGTAATTAAGAAATTCGGTTCGTTTTTATTGTTAAAAAATCTGTACCGAGTTTGAAAAACAAATTCTACCGAAAAAATAGGATCACCGAATTTGTGATTATTCCGAATATTGTAATAGTGCACACATTTTTCGGTTTTATCGAAAAGTGTGTTCTAGGATTTCATTTCATTCTCGGTAATTAGCATAAAATTTGTAATAGATATACAAACTCTCGGTTCTATCGAGTTTTGTGTTAGGAGAGTTATTATCGAATTTTGTAATAGGCAAATTTGTTAGATAATTTCCATTTGTAACTTGCCGAATTTGCTTCGACGACTTGTTCGAGAAATTTGTCCGACAAATTCTACCGAGTTTTGCTTTGTCTGAGAAACCTTCCGAGTTTGATCTATCCGATATCTTACAACATTTGTTACCGAATTTGCTACCGGATTTGGTTTACCGAGTTTGTTACCGGATTTGATTTACCGGATTTGATTTACCGAATTTGTTACCGGATTTGATTTACCGAGTTTGTTACCGTGTTTATTACCGAATTTGCTTTACCGATTTTGTTACCGAATTTGTTACCAAATTTGGTACCGGATTTGTTTAATCAAATTTGTAAATCGAACCTGTAACATCAAGACAAAACCACAACACAACTTTATCATCTTAAGATCCTACAAATCATTTTCACTTCATAATTCAACAATCATTCATCATGACAACTCCAATCACAACTTCCACAACCGACAGTCAAATGCATAACAACATAATGGCAGCTGGTTCAAGGGATCGTCCACCAATGCTTGCAACAGGACGATATGCACAATGGCGATCACGGTTCTTACGATACATTGATACAAGACCAAATGGTGATGCCTTACGGAAGTGCATTCTCAAAGGTCCATACACTCCAACGATTGTCACAACACCAGCTGTTCCTGCAACAGAGGATTCTCCAGCAGTTCCTGAACAAACAACAGTCGAGACAGCTATGAATATGACTCCTGAAAATAGAGCTCATTTTGAATTAGAAAAAGAAGCGATTCACTTGATATTGACTGGAATTAGAGATGAAATATACTAAACTGTTGATGCATGTCAGACAGCTCAAGAAATGTGAGAAGCCATCGAAAGGCTACAACAAGGTGAATCACTCAATATTCAAGATGTCAAGACAAACTTATTTTGGGAGTTTGGTCAATTCACCTCTCACGATGGAGAAACAATTGAGTCTTACTATACAAGATTCTACAAATGATGAATTAAATGATCAGAAACAATTTGACAGTTGCTACGATGCAAGTCAATGTTCAATTTCTTCAACAACTTCAACTAGAATGGTCAAGATTTGTAACAATTGTCAAGAAACAACACAAGTTGGATGAAGTTTCATACCATAAGCTCTTTGACATTCTGTACAATACCAAAAGAAAGTTAATGAACTCCGTGCTGAGAGAATGGCCAAGAATGCTAACCCATTAGCACTTGTTGCTACTGCTCAAACCCTTCAAGACCCTTATTACCAAACATCAAAACCTCACAAATCATATGCACCAACATCAAAAGCTTCACTTCCAACCAGATCTCATGCAACTACAAGATACAAAGGCAAAGAGATAGCCAAACCAATCACACCACCATCTGAGTCAGCTTCTGAAGAAGACAGTGATCCTGAACAAGCTCAGAAGGATAAAGACATGCAGAAAAATTTGGCTCTCATTGCAAAGTACTTCAAGAAACTCTACAAACCTACCAACAACAACCTCAGAACTTCCTCAAACACCAGAAACAAGAATGTGGATACTACTCCAAGGTACAAGAATGACAATCAGACTGGACAGTTTGGGAATCAGAGGGCAGTGAATGTTGTTGGGGCTAGGGAAACTGTAGGTGGTCCAGTAGTGCAACAGTCTGGGATACAGTGTTTTAACTGCAAGGAATTTGGTCATTATGCTAAGGAATGCAGAAAGCCAAAACGGGTTAAAGACTCCACGTATCACAAGGAAAAGATGTTGCTGTGTAAACAAGCTGAGAAAGGTGTTCAACTTCAAGCAGAGCAATCTGACTGGCTAGCAGACACGGATGAAGAGATTGATGAACAAGAGTTGGAAGCACATTACAGTTACATGGCAAAGATTCAGGAGGTTCCTAATGCAGACTCAGGCACAGACGCTGAGCCATTGGAACAGGTACAATACGATACTGACGATAATGTGTTTGCCAATGACATACAACATTTTGACCAATCTGAATCCATTAGTAACACATGTGCAGTGGAAACGGCATATTGTTGATTGGTTGAACATATACTCGAATCTAACAATTTTAGAAGTAAAATGTTAAAACGATAATTAACCTGTAAACTATTCAACCCCCCTTTCTAGTTTCCACAAAGTCAATCTTTTTTTACCTTTGCTGAGTTCTGTGAAGAAATTTGTGGAAAAGTGCTGTATGCACTATCCAACTGTATAAAAATAGTACAAATGATTGAGTCGACATACTAGAAAAAAATTGATAGACATCGAAAGAGTTTTGGCACAGGTTTTGGTGGTAACTTAAACCTACTTTAGACATGATAACACACGCAAACAGATAATCAAAAGATAGAAGAGCGGTCAAGCCAATTATAAGGAAACTGTATTAACCATGATTAATCTAATTAAAACACAGGTTTATTTATTAGTGTAATGATTGACTTATCTCGAGGGGCATATCATTCCTAGATTTAGGCTGTACTTCTTCCTAAAATCTAAACACGCTAATTCTATCACAATTAAACGCATCCGCATAAAGCAAACATTTGTTGATTATAATCTATCTTAGGAGAAAAATAATGGTGATCTTATTAAACCCTAGCTCAACGAGACTTTACTAACTTACTGCTTAATGGCTCTTTATATACTAGTAGTCCACTGTCCAAGTCCTTACCAAGGGAATCAGAATGTCATTTATTGATCCCAAGTCACCTGTTAGTCCAACTTGTTCACTAAACCAATAGCAAGGATAGGTCATTATTTGTGATCCTATGATTCTAGATATATAAATTGCAAATATGGAGAGCTATCCTGGCATCTAGCTAGCATGATATTTTGCATTCCTAGATCCAGTTGAATAATAAGTCGCATACTTAAGCCACACAATAAGGTTTTTAAAATTGAATTATAGCTAATATTAAATAAAAATATATATAAATTATATAAATTATTTAATTATTTTAAAAATGAATCATATAACGCTATAAATATAAACATAGTCAACATCCCCCCCCAATGATAAATTAAGCAATCGAGATAAACAAACTAAACATTTAAATATGCATAAACATGGCTAATACCTAAAGGTATTAGCCCATAACCATTGTAATGAATACAAACATAATAACGAACAACCAGGAACCCCCCCCCTCCTTTTTCTAACCTAACGAGTTAAACGAATGATACCAAAATTGAAAACGTATTATAAGAGTATGAGATATTACAGGTTGTTTCCTATGGAGTTAGATGCGATGCTTGACCTTTACTGCTCTTCTTGTCTTCTAAAAATTGACTTTTATGGTTATGGTATCAAAAATATGTTCAAGCACGCCCTAAACTCGTGTTTAGGGATTTGTATTTATAGTGTCTAGAAAAACGTCGATACATCGTATTAGTTGAGGTCAATACGGCGTATTAGGGGTTTCTTAGAGTAGGGACCACGTTCAATATCTTCCAGAATCTTCAAATAATCTTCAATACAACGTATAGTGTCTTCTGGATATGGCGTATTTCTCTTCAATTCTTCATGGTTTTTAGTGAAGTGCATGCACAAATATGCCGTATCTTCCTTGATGGATATGGAGTATAGGTTGTCAGAACAAAATTCTTTATATTTCTTCGTTTAAGCTCCAAAATGTGTGCCTTTTAGCATAACTTCACCAACTACTCCATAATTACTGCAAATAACAACTTTAAGCAATTATGTATGCAATAATTTATTCAAAATGGGTAAGAAACATGGGATAAATGATGTTATAAAAGTGATAGTTTTTTATGTCATCAAATATCTCCCTACTTGAATCCTACTTTTCCTCAAGTAGACTTTATAAAATTTATGAAAATGTGTCCCAAACGTAGTCAAGGATTTTTCCTTTATGCAATTATTTGTTTAATTACTAGTACACAACCAAACACCTCACGAAATAGGAAAATGAAAACTCTCAATTCGCTCAACTAATCTATGTTGTAACATTTAACTAATTCTCTGAATTGCTCGGTCATGATGAGTATTCTATCATAGGCTTGGAAAGAATACACATCTCCACCACTAAAGCTAAGGAGTGACAAGTCTTAAAAAGGTAAATTGGGTTTAAAAGGTTCAAGGGTTTGATCACTCTTTCTAATCTCTATCGATACCAATATTCTAGAAAAGGCGACAAACCACACATACACATCCATAACAATAGAATAGACACACATGGTTGCATTTATTCCTTAACTCGAATAAGCTAAAGAATAGGATTAGTAGTCTTCGCCAAAAGTCGTAAACCAGCAAGGGTGACAAACCATATATACACATCCAAAACGACGGAATAGACATACATGATTGCATTCACTTCTCCCACTCGAGTAAAACCAAGGGTTAGGACGAAGAGTGATATAGGGTATGTATCTTCTAATCTTTCACCAAAAGTAATAAACCAACAAGGCAGACAAAATCACACATACATGGCCATAAATGCGAATTAAGACCATTATTTTGTTTGATTGCTCGCATCTATTCGAGTAAGACCTAAGGTTATGGATTAGGAAAGGAAAAATAATTGTTGTTAAATAAAAAGAACAAAACAAATAGATTAAGTCCAAATATATAAGGTATAGTGTTGCTAGTACTTTCCTGACCATACCCATGAAAAAGACACAAAAATATAGACACAAACGTCTCGATCATAGATTAACAAAAACAACCTTAGTTGGCGTTCCCATAGCGGTCAACTCCCAATCATCTATACTATACATACTTTACAACATTAGTGGTGATATCGACCACTTTTATACAAAAAATGCATGGTTGGTTTATTTCGACCAACATACAACAATACTCTACAGAATCACCTTTTTGTATTTTTCACTTTTTTTGTTTTTTTGCCATATACATACTACAAATTTCGGTCTAATTTCACCATCTTCACGATCATAATGAATCCGGATAATTTATCCATTCTCCTCCATACTTCAGATGTAAATAATAATTTTCGAAAGTTGTAAAACACACTGAAAAAATTGAGACTAAAAATATACACTACATTCACATTCCCATTGCATTGTGCAATTTTTTTGACCTAACCATAGATAGAGATTTTTGCATTGCGACACAGGAAATACAATACTTTACACAAAAGCAACTAGCAACTGATTAAGGAAGTAATCTAATGGGGTAGGAAGGCTCTTGTGGTAAAGTGTAACGCAAATAAATTTTTGGTTGTAAGGAAAAGATGGAGTGGCTCAGCAGGTTTCTCTCAGGGGTATCTTACTCTTACATGAGAGTTAACACAAGGGTTTATTCGAGGTTTTACTAAACCTAGTGTAGTTGTAGTTAGTTAATATCACAACATGTATAGGCTTTTTGGGTGTAATCCTAGAAATTTACCAGTTTAGAAAAGTCACTCCATCTATTTAAAATAGTACTTATTATTGTGGTCTCGAATAGATATACCAAGCCAAGTTCTAAAGTCTACAACATCACCGACACACTCATAATTTTGTGGAATTTGGGTAAACATTTGGAAATGGATAAGGCTAAATTCTCACAATATCTAACAAGGGTTATGTGTGCGGGTTATGTAACTAATAATTTCACAAAAGTATGCTTGATTTTTTTTAAATTTAGGCATAATTTAAGCATTTTAATGTGAAAATATGGACAAGTAAGCGTTCTAATTCTCCTCCCTCCATTTGAAGTATACAACGACCTCGTTTTATAAATATAACATTAAAAACGGGAAATTAAAAGAATTAGAACGAGAAACTCCCCTGGGATTTGCTCGGTATGATCCTCCATGTTGCGTTTACGAGCAAGATTATGTGTTGTAAATGCGGGTCTGGATGCCAGCATGACTACCACATACAGAATTCCAGAATATAAATACTCTACCAAATCGTCATTTTCGTTTAGTAAGGTCCTGTGTAAGATATAGAAAAAACCAACGCAATTTTATCTCGGGTATTCGTAGGTTAGAAAGCAAAAACAAAAACGAAAACGAAAAAACTGTATAGGAAATCGATACGTCGTATCCCAAAACCAGGATACGCCGTATTGAGACCTGTAAAAAGTATCTAAGGTACGGGTCAGATTGTCAAATACGCCGTATCATATTCATGAATATGTCGTATAGATAATCTGACAATAATGTTTTTAAATGCAGAAAAGTAAAGACTAGATAACGTCCAGACAATCAATACGACGTATCCATTAAGATTGGATACACCATATCGAGAGTCTGGGAAGACAGACTCGATAAAAATTAAGAAAATACATTCTGAGTTGTCTCCTGGCAAGCACTTTTGTTTACAGAAAAGTATTCAAGTTAGACTTGCCCCAGTTTTATCCCATCCTTATAAAACAATTTGGGGTCGAACGGGATGCCAAATGGCACATATAAATTCTTAATAACAAAAATTAATGGCATCCCTTTGTTAAAACATTGACGAATCATGATTTTAATCA